>CAUYSK010033495.1:0-37688 GCA_963575035.1 Avahi laniger
CAACACACCTTTATGATAAAAACTCTCATCAAAATAGGCATAGATGGCTCATTCCTTAAAATTATCAAGTCCATTTATGACAAACCCACTGCCAATATCATATTGAATGGGGAAAAATTGAAACCATTCCCACTTAGAACCAGAACTAGACAAGGCTGCCCTCTATCTCCACTTCTATTCAACATAGTGCTCAAAATCCTCGCCACAGCAATTAGTCAAGAGAGGGGTATTAAGGGTGTCCAAATGGGGACAGATGAGATCAAACTCTCGCTCTTTGCTGATAATATGATGTTATATCCAGAAATCCCCAAGGACTCATCTAAGAGACTCCTAGAACTGATAAATGAATTCAGCAAAAGAATAATTTGCCATGACCAAGTGGGATTCATCCCAGGGATGCAAGGATGGTTCAACATATGTAAATCCATAAATGCGATTCACCACATAAACAGAAGCAAAAACAAAGACCATAGGATCATCTCAATAGGTGTGGAAAAAGCATTCAACAAAATTTAGCACTTTTTCATGATAAAAACCCTGAAAAAACTAGGCACAGAAGGAACATATCTCAAGATTATAAAAGCCATATATGACAAACCCACAGCCAATATCATATTAAATGGGGGAAAGTTGAAAGCATTCCCACTAAGAACAGGAACAAGACAGGGTGCCCATTGTCACCATTTCTATTCAACATATTGCTGGAAGGCCTAGCCAGAGCAATCAGGCAAGAGAAAGAAATAAGGGGTATTCAAATCAGGAAGGAGGAAGTCAAACTATTGTTTTTTGCTGATGATATGATCTTATATCTAGAAAACCCCAAAGACTCCACCAATAGACTCCTGGAATTGATAAATAAATTGAGCAAAGTCTCAAGTTATAAAATCAATGTACACAAATCAGTAGCATTCCTATACACCAATAACAGTCAAGCTGAGAGTCAAATCAAAGACTTAATACCATTCACAATAGCTACGAATAAAATAAAATAAAATATGTAGGAGTATATTTAATGAAAGAGGGGAAAGATCTCTATAAAGAGAACTACTAAACACTGAGAAAAGAAATCACAGATGACACAAACAAATGGAAAAACATCATGCTCATGGATTGGTAGAATCAACATTGTTAAAATGTCCATACTACCCAAAGTGATTTACAGTTTCAATGCATTTCCCAAGTCATATTTCACAGATCTAGAAAAAATAATTCTACACTTCATTTGGAACCAGAAAAGAGCCTGAATAGCCAAAGCAATCCTAAGCAAAAAGAGCAAATCTCAAGGCATCACATTACCAGACTTCAAACTATACTACAGGGCTATAGTAATCACAGTAGCATGGTATTGGCACAAAAATTGACATAAACCAATGGAACAGAATAGAGAACACAGATATAAAACCATTCATATACAGCCAACTGATCTTTGACAAAGCAGACAACAATATGCCCTGGGGAAAAGTGTATATTTCACTTTCAATTCAATACTATTCGGTTCAGTACTATTCAATAAATGGTGCTGGGAAAATTGGATGGCTGCATGCAGAAGAATGAAACAGGATCCATATCTCTCACCACTCACAAAAATTAATTCAATATGGATAAAAGACTTAAATGTAAGGTATGAAACCACAAGAATTCTAGAAAAAAATGTTGGAAAATCTCTTCTAGATATTGGCCTAGACAAAGAATTTATGAAGACGACCCCAATGGCAATCACAGCAACAACAAAAATAAATAAATGGGACTGTATTAAATCAAAAAGCTTCTGCATAACTAAGGAAATAGACAAGCTACAGAATTGTAGAAAATATTCCCAAGCTATCTATGCAATAAAGGGCTAATAACCAGAATCTACAAAGAACTCAAGCAAGTAAGCAAAGAAAAAACAAACAACCCCATTAAAAAGTGGGCAAAAAATATGAACAGAAGTTTTTCAAAAGAAGATAGACAAATGGCCATAAACATATAAAAAAATGCCCAGTGTCACTGGTTATCAGAGAAATGCAAATTAAACCCACAATGAGATATCACCTTACCCCAGTTATAATGATATTTATTAAAAAGACCAAAAACAATAGATGCTGGCATGGATGCAGAGGAAAAGGAACACTTATACACTATTGGTGGGACTGCAAATTAGTACAATCACTGTGGAAAACAGTATGGAGATTCCTCAAAGAACTAAAAGTAGACCTACCATTTGATCCCACAATCCCACTATTGGATATTTACCCAAAGGAAAAGAAGTCATTTTATCAAAAAGACAACTACACTCAAATGTTTATGGCAGCACAATACATAATTGCAAAGATGCAGAATCAACCCAAGTGCCCATCAACTCATGAGTCGTTTAACAAAATGTGGTATAAATATATATGGAATACTACTCTGCCATGAAGAAGGATGAATTAAAGTCTTTTGCAACAATGTGGATGGAACTGGAGGCCATTATCCTAAGTATCTAAAGAATGGAAAAACAAACACCACATGTACTCACTATTAAATGGGAACTACCTGGTGAGCACACATGTGCACAGAGGGAAGTAAAACTCAGTGGAAATCAAGCAGGTTGGAGGGAGAGGAGGGGATGGGTGAAAATCTACCTAATGGGTATAATAAACACTATCCAGGTGACGGGCATACTTATAACCCTCACTCAAGCATAACAAAATTGGTACATGTAACAAAAAACATTTGTACCCTCATAATATTTTGAAAAAATAAAAAAATAAAACATAAATAAACAAATACTACCATGTTCATGGATTAGAAGACTCAACATTATTAGAGATGTCAGTTACCCCCAAATGGATTTATAGATGCAAAGAAATTTCAATCAAAATCCTAGCCTGTGTTTCTGAGGAAACTAATAAGCTGATTCTAGAATTTATAAGAAATTTATAAAGAAATGCAAAGATAAAAAAGTCAAGGCAACACTAAAAAATATATAAATTACTGGAAGACTTACACTATCTAATATCAAGAAATATAATAAAATTACAACATATTAAAAGCACAATAATGTGATAATGGCACAAAGAGAGACAAAAGATCAATTGAATAAATAAGTCCAGACACATATATATGGATACTTGATTTATGACAGTCGGTGACTGTGATAAACTGATAAATGGCTCCACCAAAGATATCAGATCTAGATTCCTGGAGCCTGTGAATGTTACCTTATGTGGTGAAGTTTTTGCAAACATTATTAAGAACATTGAGATGAGAAGATTATCCTCAATTGTCCAGACAGGCTTCAAACGCCATCAAAAGTGTCCCAGTAATTTGTAATACCTAATTTAAAATATACTAAGTTTCTATATGTATTTGGGTTTGTTTCTTCACATTCTATGCTGTTGCATCAATTAGTTTGTGGACCAGTACCAGGCCATCTTAATTGCTGTAGTTTTATAATACAGTGTGTCCCAAAAGTCTCTATACAAAGGAAAAATTTTGTAAAATTCTATAATGAATATTTTGTAAATAAAGGTACATTTAGCTACTGGACATATATAAAAGGTGAGTAATTACTACTTCCATTACTCTTTGGAAATATGGCAAAATAACGTAACAACATTATAGTTTATGGTTAAGAACTTGGGCTCTGATATCTTGCAGCTCCACATTAAAATTTTGACATTCCTCACCTGCTGTGTGATATTTGGGACGTTACTTATCCTCCCTGGGCTTCTGTGTCCTTATCTGAAAAAATAACGATTTAAAAACAAAACCAAAAGGTCTCTATTACATATGGCTTTGGGGAAGATGAAAGACAAAATCTTTATGAAAATCTTAGAACAGTGCTTTGGCATATAAATTCAATTACTTTGTTTATGAAATAAATGAATATTATACTTCTAGTTTACTTCAGAAGGATCATAGCATAGCAATGTACTTTTGTACAGAGGTCTGGAAAAGAAAGCCCAGTTCAAACCAGTGAAGTAAATGGTGCCTATTCCATCACCAAATATTTATAAGTCTCCACGGGTCCCACCAATGGCTCTCAATGGCCCTAAGGAGGGAGCCCAACCTCCTGAGTGCAACCCCGCCCGCTCCAGTCTCTACACACACCTCCCAGGACGCCTTCCCATTTCAATAACTCTTCCAAACAGCTCCTCAAAAAGCCCTGCTCTCTCTGCTGCCTTCTCGATCACCGGCTTCTCAAGCTCAGCACTATTAATACTCAGGGGCTAAATAATTATTTGTTGGAGGGAGCATCCTGGGCATTCCAGGATGTTTATCAGCGTCCTTAGCCTCTACCCATCAGTTGCCAGGAGCAAACTCCCCTCCCTCTCCAGGTTGCAACAACCAAAAATGTCTACGGACGTTGCCAAATGTTCCCCGTGGGGCAAATTCACCCCTAGTTGACAGCCGCTGCTCTACCAGGAATACGTTTACTCGCATTTGCCTGGCTACCTTCAACTCATCCTTAAAAGTTCTCTCGGATGTCACTGCTGTGTCCCCAGTGTCAATACCAGGGCTTGTGTAATCAAACAGGTGACCCTGCAATGGCAGCACCATCCAGCGCGCAAGGAGAGGAAAGGGAGAGCTCACGGCAGACACGGCCTGGGCAGCAACATCAAGGTCGCAGGCCGGATAACGGGCGAGGGAAAGCAGGCTGGGTTTCAGCTTCCGGAAATGATGGGGCTAAAAGGGTGTCGCAGATGAGGATGGAACCATAAAAAGAAGAGTGGATTGGAGCAGGAGAGGATGGCAGGAGAGGAAGGAGTCCGATTCTGCAGCGATGGTTAGAGATGCCTGTGCAAGGGCCTGGCTGCGATGCCCCAGAGAGGCTGGGGCTGGGGGTGTGAGCAGAGCAGGCCGCCGCTGCGCCCTCCTGGCGCTAAATCTGAGCCCTGGAGGGGCCACCCAAGTTCTCGCCCAACCCACAAGCGCCCTCTTCGATCCTCACTCCACCGCCCCGTACCAAACACACACGTTTCCTCCACCTTCAAAATCGCGCAGAAAGCGCTGCTGGAAGGAATCTAATTTTACGTGGGGCGGGGATGGGGCCAGAAGATGGAGAAGTGGGAGAGAGAAAGACAGCGGCAGAGGAGAGGCTGTCTTCAGTCCCGGTCGTCCCTCGCCCCGGGCCTGCGTGCCCGGGAAAGCGCCCTAATCCGAACCGCTGGCGCCATCTCGTGGCGGATTCTCGTAACTGGTGGACCGGTTCCTGCTGCGAGCACCCAAGCGGGCAAAGGCAGCCTGGAGAGGAGGAATGGGAGACTTGGGGAGGCAGGAAAGGAGATGGGCAGTGATTGGAAAGATGAACGCGAGTCGTTCTTCTGGGACCCGGGATGCATGCAGCTGGGAGCAGGGCACATAAACTGTAGCCACTGGCCGCCCTCCCTCTGCAGCGGCCCCTCTCGCCGAAGTTGGCTTCTCAGAGCCGGGTCACTGCCCCGCAATGCTCCCCAGACCCTTGCATCTTTTTCTTTGCCCGATTAGAAGATCCATCAGGTCTGGTGGATGTCGCTCCTTGCTGTGGTTTTCTCCTGATTATTAGCAGTCTTTATTACTAGTATTTGGATATATTATTTCTTCTTTGGAAATCCAACAAGCTTTTAATTAGAGAAGCAACGGGAAGAGATATTAAGCTATATTAATGCGCCTGAAAACCCAGCACAGCTAAAAGAAAGATAATCTCATAGATAACAGCACTGTTGAAAATTAGGGGAACAGCTTCCAGGAAATAACTAAATGGAAAATCCCCGAGAGGGTCAACTGTTGTTGGTTAATATTTGTAGTAAAGTACGGCACTTGATAACGCCGCTGTTTCTTATCCTCGTGGGAAGCAAATAACAAGAGTTGGGATTTCCACTTTACATCCAAATTGTGGTTCATTTTTAAGGCCCCCCAGATCCTGCAGCAATGAATTTAATGAAAGTTTGTCTTAGAAATAATTCCTTCATCATCAACTCCTAAAAGAGGGAACTCTTGGATGCTTTTCTTTCTAAGGCATGTCACAAAAAATAACCATAGCCCAGGTGAGAAGATAGGCATCGAAATAGATTGTTTGCAAAAATAGCCACAATTATTCTTATCGCTTTATGCTCTCCTAAAATCTGGGCTGCCTTTAACTTATTTTGTCCAATAAAATACCGTGGAAGACTTTTGCCAATTCTGAGACTGGGCCTCAAAAGACCTTGCCTACTTCAGCTCTCTTGGAACCCTGCACCTGCTGAGCAAAGAAGCCACAGCCAGTCTGGTGGAGCATGCAAGAAGACATGGAGCAGAGACAAGCCATCCTAGTCAAGGCACCCAGACATCTGAGAGAGCTCAGCCAAGATCAGCAAAGCCATCCATAGCTGCATGAGAGGACCCAGAAGAAACCAGAACCATCCAGCTGATCCCAGCCCAAATGGTCAACCTTCAGAATCTGAACCTAAATAAATAATGGTTATTTTAAGACACTAAGTTCTGGGATGTTTTTTTATATAGCAGCAGATAACGATTATAAACATTATGTCTAAATTGCATCCTAGGAAATTTGTACTTCCTAACTGAATGGGAAACTATGATGCAAGAAAAAGAAGCACATTTGAGGGACAGGCCAGATGGGATTAGGGAGGTTGGGCCTCATGTTGCCAGTCAGAGGCTTCCTGATTTTCCTTTGGAGTCATCTAACCCTAAAAGTCTGCTCAATCATTAGTGCATTTTAGTTAAGCAAAGAGAGGAAATTTTAATAAGCTGTAATTTCAATTGTTACCATAATTACCTAAATCCTCATTTATTTCACACCTAATTCATTGTAACAGCTGATCTTTTTTTTACTCTAGATTTATTTCTACATCAATTTGTATCGTTGTCTACAACTGGACCAGTTTTTGTTTTCGTGTCTCTTTCTGTATGTTGCTCTTCTGCTCAAAATTCTTCAGTATCTCCCTATTTCCTATTGTACAAAAATTTCTCTGAAAACAAAATTAACAAAAAAATAATAAAGTGGACTTCATAAAAATTGAAAATGTCAGTTTTTCTAAGCATACTATTAAGAAAATAAAGACAAGCCACAAACTGGGGGAAATATTTGTAAATCACATATTTGATTTGACAAAGGATTTGTATGAAGAATATGTTTTTTTAAAAACTCACTACTCAATAAGAAATTAAATAACCCAATTTTTAGAAAAATGGGGAAAAGATGTGAACAGACATTTAACCGAAGGAAAGAGATGAATAGCATACAAACATATGAAAAGAAATCTATCAGCATACTTATGAAAATTCAGATTAAAACTACAATGAGATATCACTACACACCTATTAGAATAGCTTTAAAAGAACTGACGATACAGAGCACTGATGAGGATGTAGAGCAACGGGAACTCTCATATATTTCAGGTGAATATGCAAAATGGTACAACCACTTTGGAAAATGGTTTGACAGTTTCTTACAGGGAGTAGGGAGAATTATCACATAAACCTTAGCACATTCACTCCTTAAAATTGTATACAGACTCTTAAAATAATGATTGTTAAAAACTAAATTGAAATATAAAAAATGCTGAAGACAGATTAAACATAAAAGATAGAGTTTATTCTATGATAGTATTCATATAAAATATAGTTTAGGTTTGATAAAGATAAGAAAAACTAAACTTTTGATGTTCAATTTTATTATCATTTGTTCAACCTGAATTTACAGATCCTCTCAAATATGTCTGGCTCGTATGTATTCGAAGCTACTTATAGCAATGTTTTCCAACATTTTTTAATTTTTTAAAAAACAACTTTATTGATACTTAATTCACATACCAATTCACCAATTTTAAGTGTACAATTCAATCTTTTTTAGTATATTCACAGATATTTGCAACTATCACCACTGTAAATTTTAGAACATTTTCATCACCTCAAAAAGAAACCCCACACCCTTTAGCTATCATCCCTTTATTCCCCCTCCAGCCTCCCTCCCTCAGCCCTAGGTAACCACCATTCTACTCTCTGTCTCTATAGATTTCTCTGTTCTGGACATGTTATACAAATGGAATCATGTAATATATGGTTTCTTAGCACAGTGTTTTCAATGTTCATCCATGCTTTTGCATGTATCATTATTTCATTCCTTTTTCTGGCCAAATAATATTTTATTATATGGATTTACTGCATTTGTTTATCTATTTGTCAGTTGTTGGCATTTAGGTTGTTTCCACTCTTTGGCTATTATGAATAATGCTGCTTGAAACATTCATGCACAAGTTTTTAATCTTCTTTCTTAATATAGGCATTTACAACTATAAATTTTCCTCTAAATTTTGCTTTCCCTGCGTCTTATGAGTTTTGGTATGTTGGTCTTTATTTTCATTCATCACAAAATAGTTTCCAACTACTCTTGATTTCTTCTTTGACCCATTGGTTATTTAGGAATATTGCCACATGTCTGTGAGTCTCCCAATTTTTTGTCTGCTATTGATTTTCCATTACACTATTGTGCCATTCTGCCATTGATTTTTCATTCCGCTAATTTTACGTCATTGTGGCTGAACAGCACACTTTATATTATTTCGACCCTTTTTGATTACTGAGATTTATTTTGTGGCTTATCATATGATCTGTCCTGGGGAATGTTTCATGTGCACTTGAGAATAGTGTATATTCTGTTCTTGGGTGACATGTTCTATCAATGTTGTTAGGTCTAGTTGGTTTATAGTTTATGCAAATCTTCTATTTTTTTTTTGCTGATCTATCTAGTTGCTCTATTTATTATTAAAAGTGGGATATTGAAGTGTCCAACTATTTTTGTTGAATCTTCTATTTCTCCTTGCATTTCTGTCCATTTTTGTTCATTTATTTTGATGTTTTGGTATTAAGTTCATATATGTTTATAATTTTTATATCCTCCTGATGCACTGCCCCTTTTGTCAGTATAAAATGTCCCTCTTTATATTTTGTCTGATATTAGTATAGTCACTTCATCTTTCTTGTGATTGCTATTTGCATGATATACTTTTTTTTCATTATTTTACTTTCAACCTACTTGGTTCTTGGAATTCAAAGTTGGATCATATTTTTTAGACCAGTCCAACAATCTCTGATTTTTGTTTGGATCATTTAACTTTTTACTGTAAAATTAATTTATATATATCAACTATACAAAAAATGTATATCTTTAATGAATTATTATAAAGTAAATGCCCTTGTAACCAGCACACAAGTCAAAAAATAGAACTTTCCTAGGCCATTTCAGAAGCCTCTTCATGTGGCATCCCAATCACATTCCTGTTTCAGCCCCTAAAATTAACCACAATCCTGACTTTTATTGTAATCACTTCCTTAATTTCTTTAAAGTTTTATTATGCCAGTGTATATCCCTAAACACTATAGCTTAGCCTCTTCTATTTCTTTTTACTTTAGCAAACTTCCTGATGAAGTCAATATGGTTTAATTCAACCAGGCCTACCTGAAATGAGAATGGAAACAATATTCAACTTTGTTAAGAAGGTCTAGAATTCAAGAATCAGAAAACTGAACATCTTGCAGAATTGTAGAAACCAATTGCAGAAATTCAATTCAAACTAAAGCTTGTATGAACAAAGGCAGAAGGTGAAAACATGACAGGAATTATGATTGGAGCCAGAGAGAAATCAAAGAAATAGGGCAAATGAGATCTTCCCTCACCCCCACCCCCACCTCTCACCGTCCCCATCCCTGGTGTCTGCCAGAGATAATGCCTGTTGCCATCATGGAGTTCCAGGCCCAGAAATGAGATCTGGGGGCAAGGAACAGATGGCTTCTACCCTCCCCCTTCTATTATTTAACCTTCAGAAGCAGAGGTCAGGAAAGTAACCACCTAGCTGAGACCTAGGATATGCTAAGGGACAGAAACTGTAAGGGCAGCATGCCAATTCAAGGACCACAGCGCAACATGATTTCTGAAATTAGAAAGTAGAGCAGAGTTCCTGAGAATCAGATTGTAAATTAGCCTTTTAGAGAATCCCTAAAACTGGCAAATGGAGACCAGGGATTATTTATCCCCAAGACCATCCCTTGGCTCCCCAAGCAATGCCAACAGGAAGCAAGCTCCTGATGGAAGAGAATCCCCTTGAATCCTGCTCTCAGATGAAGCTATGGAGACCAAGGGATGAGGGAAACCCCTCCAGGGCCAAGCTTGAGGTTAGCCAGGTAGGGTGAATGATGGGTTGTGGAGGAGGACAGCACAGAGGACCACAAGAATCTGGGAACACCATCCTTTCCAGAAGCAGCTAAGAATATGTTCTGCCTTCAGTGTGCTCCCATTCCGCATGGACAGCTGTTCTCAGCAGAACCAGCCCAGCCATGTACCACCAGCTTTTGAGTCAAGGCTGGGCCTTCCAAAACTGGTAATACCGTGAAGGCACTGAGATGGGGTGGGAACCCCAGAGTCTATCATAGGAGGTAAGGCAAGGGCTTGTGGGATGAGCTCTGACAACGAAGTGATGAAAATTAGGGATGTCCAGGAAATATACATGGCATTTGAAGGTGTTGGCCCAGAGAACATCTTTGTGTATCCAGCCCTCTAAGTAGCTGCTGTGCTGCCCTATGTCATGGGCCCCACAGACACCATCAGACATAGAGTCCTGGAGGATCAGACCATAGGAACAATCCTTCAGCATATGTTGATGAGACAAACTCATCTTAACAGATCAGCTTTGAAAAATTGGCGTAACAGAGTTGGGAAGGTACTTTTAACCCAACTTTCTGCTTGGGTGCTATTAGACACACAGAAGTATAAGGTGACATCCTTCTTCAAAAAGGCTTCAGTGCTTTTCAAGGAAGGAAAAAACAGCCTCTAAGAGCAACTTTGGGGGAATTTTTGACCATCACAACAATTAGGGCTGGGGTGTGACTGGCATTTACTGGGCAGGGGCCAGGGACAGTGGACATCCTGCACTATGCAGGACAGGGCCACACTATGGGGAATTTTTCCACACCCTGCACAACTTTCCCACATCCTAACAGGCCTTCATGTAGGCAAAAACATGTAGGTTTTCACTTAAAACCTGGGCCTGGTGTGGCTTTACGTTTAAACCTAGAACAAGAATACAATTCTTGTTTATACTTAAACACAAACTAATTGGGGCACAATTTCAAAATCCATTACATTTTCCAAGGGATGTAACTGCTTTGTCAGTCAAGGCAGGATTAAACTCTCTCTTGTCCAAAACTTTCCTGAGATTTGTTCATATTTTTAGATAATCATGTCAGTGACAACAGCGCTGCTGTTGGCACGTCAGTAAGAGGCTGAGTCGTTGGCACGTCAGTAAGAGGCTGAGTCGTTGGCACATCAGTAAGAGGCTGCCTCTGCAGCTGCAGTCTTGAGGAGAGATGTGTAGGCATTAGTGGCCTCTGGGTGAAGGTTCTTCCAGGTTCTTGGTGATGGTTGGGAAAAGAATTTCGGGGTGCACCACGTAAGCAAAGCAGCAACAGCTTTTTTTATTGAGAGCAAAAGTACACTCTCAAGAGAGAGAGCGGACAGGCTTGAAAAGAGCAGCTGCATTGGGAGGAAGTGGTTTTTGGTCTTTTGAAGTCTTACTAATTGAGGGGAGGAATGTTCAAGGCTACAGGGTTGGCTTTTACTAAGAATTTGGGTAGTAATTCCTGGAATTGGGTTCCCTACCATTTTTATACTTTATATGGCTGTCTCAGAACTGTCATGGTGATTTCAAGGGTGGAGAAATGTTAAAACCACAACATAAATGATATCATAACTAGCCAAAGTTCGTGTAAGGTGGCAGAGATAGCTGATAAGCCAGTTGAAGCCAAGGCTTGCCTGTGGTTACCAGCCCCTCTAGTTATTATAGCTTCTAGCAGGTTCACTTTAACACCTGCACCCAATTTTCAAGTCCCTGAATCCATTCTCATCCCTGTCTCCTAGTCTCCTACTCTAACATAGGTACAAGCATCTACCTCTTAATGTCTTATTGTATGTAGAAGAGAGTTTTACCAGATCCAGCTGGGTCCATCCGCCCATACACAGTGGAAATCCAAACACCAAAGCACCAGGTGTTTGCAGTGAGAAAAGTTTTATTGTGAGTTGACTGGCAAGAAGACAGGAGGACATGGTCCAATCCGTCTCCCAGAGCTAGGAGCTGGGTCAGGTTTCATAAGCATTGGGGCTCCTGCACAGGCCTTGCTATCCCAAAAGCTTTCAGTCATAAGCACCAGCCTCCGAGCTGGAGAACAGGCTGGGCAGAGGGAAAGGTCAAGAGGCTCGCGGGATGGAGGGAGGATGCTGGCCTGGGTTCTGGAGATGCTAAGGAGTAAGGTGGGGGAGTGCAAGTGGGCTTTATAAAGGCCCTGTAATCCACTTATTTCCACTAGCTTCACTGGGTAACTCTGGTAAGGGCATTTTGTTGTGCTCATGGGGCCGAGGAAGAGGAATAAATCACACATCTGCCTCTGAGAGCTTACAGGCCAGAAAGAGGACATTTTGCTCCTAAGGCTGCAGGTCTCAGGTCTTAGGAAGGTATGTTGGATCAAAGGATAGTGTGGTTCCAGGACATTGGCATGGAGAATGGTACTGGCAGGACAAATCGACCCAGGGCTCCCACAAAGGCCCACTCCCCTGTCCCCAGTGGCATCTGTCAGGCGGCCATAGGTATTCACTGCCACCAAGGGCAGGGACTCGCTTCCCATCCATTTCATTTGCAGCATCCATGGTTCTTTGGATGGCCTCTCTGCTCTGAGTCCAGAGCCTAAGTGAAATACTTTAAAATTTTAATGTTATTTGGAAAGCCCATAGAATGTCCAGGATCCCAAATGCGGGCTGTGAAAGTGTTTGAAGAAGGTTTGGTGATCCATGCCATGGTTTACAAGGAGTATCCACAGCGGGAACTCAATGGGAGCTGACATTGACTGAAATCGTAACCATTGGAGGTAAAGAATTATAACTATTTGGAGAAAGGTTCCAATAGGTATAACTGGATAAATGGATCACCTGGTTTTCTAAGGGTAGAATTGTAGGCAAGAGGAGTTGGTGATGTTAACTGGCTGCCACATTTTATTTTCACTGCAGAACTTAACTGAATTCATCTTATTGTCCATTATTTGTTTCCAGTTTCTATCCCTCCCCACTAGAATATAAGTGTCAGTGATAACACAACTGTCGTATCTACTACTGTGTCCCCAAGGCCTGGAAGAGTGCCAGATTTATTGAAGGTGCTCAGTCAATATGTGTTTGTGAAATGAATGAATAGCTCTTATATGCCCAGATCTAACCTGGCCTTCAAGGCAAGTGTTCCCTGATCCTGAAACTAGACTTCATCTTTTCTGGGCCTCGTTGATAGTACATGTTTTTGTCTTCATTCTGTAGCAGCAGAGCCTGACACGGAGATTCGTGAGCAGGCAGCTTAGGAGGGAGTGCCCTGGGAGGCATGGTAGGGAGTGAGGCGTGACGGGAGGGTGAAGGGAAGAGCTGGGTGAAGATGTTGTTTCAGCAGAGACGGCCTCAGCCTGATCCAGCAGGAGGCGCTGGTGTGCACCACAGAGGTTGCCCCACCCAGAGGCAAGGTGTCTGGGGGGTATTACTCCTGCACCTGTCAATCACTGGCTACAGGCCACACTGATGGGAAGGGTGGAGGGCCCAGGCACCCATCAGCAGTTGTCTGGAGAAGGCGGCAGGCATAAGCCATTAGCAGCCCAGCCTACAGCCACTGCAAAGTGAAGGAGCCTGGCCTGGGCACTAATAGTTTCTGCTAGAGCACATTTCCCTGTTTAGCACATTAACTGCCATGTGATTATTTAACTCATGCTAGTTTTGAGCCCGGGGCCTTGTGAAGCATATGTAACTCACACATCTCTTTACCTTGAGCCACATAAACTATTTTTCAAGTTGCATATAACTCACACACAGAAAACAATAAAAAATAACAAACTTTTCATCAAGTCATTAGAATGAATCATTTTGTTTTCAAGGTTTCCAATCTATTTTTGCAGTAAAACACCGTGGCTCCAAGAAAAAATTTTTTTCCTAGTGTGGCAGTCAATGTGTTAGAGTATTTAACAACCTCCCTGCAAACAGTAAAACTTCTTGATATCAAGGTGCTGATCTCTTTCACTTTTGTGTCCTCCAAAGCACTGGATGGAGGACTTAGTAAATATCTCAGTGAAAATCTGGGGAATGAATGAATGAATGGATGAGTGAGTATCTTAGCATTCACAATTAACTGTGGAAATTCCTAGACACATATTCACTTCCTTAATGGCATCAAAAACATGTTTTTTATAGTTATATGCTCCCAAGAAATCAATTTTCTGTATGATCAGAAAACAAATGTAAATATGTGCTTTATCAACAGGGAATACAAAGGATTAAACCAATGCAAAACCCTCTGTAGGTCACATTCTTTCTACAAGCCATTTAAGATATAAGTTTTTCCTTCTGATGTTAATTATAGTAAATATTTTAACTTGCTCTCGCCCCTCATTATCTCGTTTATGAGTCATTGTGTGGAAACAAGCCTGGCTGGCAGAAAATTCGGGGCTGGAAAGAGCTTCTGAGATTTCCAGAAGGGAGCTCCGGCTGCTCGTGTTAACAACAGAATGACCAGCAGAGGGCGGTGCAGCCCCACGAGCTGAATTTTGGGGCAACGATATCAAACTCCGGAAACTTGCTGATATGATGGACATTTTGGCTGTGGGAAGAATCTGCTCTCAATTCCCAGACATAGCTTGGGGTTAAGTGACTGTGCTCGTGTCAGGGCCTGTGTTAAGTACATCTTGGCTTGTGGTGCGAATAAACGAAGAGGCAGGGCCCTCACAGGCTCTGTGCACTCTCTGCTTCCATGCTTGCTGCCCCGTGGGCCCGGCCCAACCTCAGGCCCTGGTGTCGCCAGGAAGCTCCGTGCCGCCTGGGTCTCACACAGCCCAACAGAGCACGCAGGACTCTCATCAGAACTGAGCATGAGGTTCCGATCAGGGATGGGGCTCAGCTTGTCCTGTCCGGCCCAGTCAAAGCCGAGGATGGGGACATTCCGAGGACCGGGACTGGGTCCGATATTCTGATTGCTTGAGTAGGCACTTGGGGCAGTGTTTCCTTAAACTTGCGGAGAGATAGCATTCATTCTGTCCTCAACTCGTTCTTTCCTCTGCTCCTTTCCCCTCTCATGGACAGACTCCTTCCCAGGACAGTTTTCTTTCTTGGGGGCAAATAAGGGCTGCAAAATGGCAGGGCCCCTCCCCCACAGGGGGCTTCCTGTCTCCATGTCATGGTTTCCGGGGCCTGACTGTGAGGCCTGGAGTCTGCCCACACCGTTCCCCAGCAGGCGGGGCTGGCCTGGGCTGTCACGGGAGAACTCTCCATGTTTCTGCCAACCTTGGGCCTTGTCCTAATTGATCCTGGAGGCAAGAGAAGACTCCCAACAGAGCTACCGCAGGCCGCTGCCAGCTCTTTCCCCCCTGGCCGTTTCTGCAGCCTGGTGCTCAGCTCTGGAGCCATGGGGCAGCCTCGGGTGAGGCCTGGGCTTTGGTGAGAGAGGCCCCGTGGTTCCTAAAGGTGCTGGGGCCTGCCCCTAACAGCTGAGATAAATGAGGACTGCACAATGGCCAAGCAGCTCCCTGTCTTGCTGTTATCAGGGAACTTACAGGTCTGGAACCTCTCGGGAGGCCAGAATGAGTCCTGGACCTCGTAGGGAAAGCCACTCCAGTTCCTACAACACCAAAGCCTGCCCTTATCAAGCCTGGGACAAGGGTTCACTTGTGACTGAGCCACCCTCTTCCCAACCAGCTGCTGGTTTCTGTCCCAATCTTCATAAACCATTAGCAGTCAATCCAGATGACCAATCCCTTCTTCTGGGAAGCCTTTTTGAGATTCCCTGTCACTTTGCTCCACTGGCTTCCCTCCTACATCCTTATCCTGGATTTTCATTAGCTGGGACCATCATCACTTCCTGATTGGTCTCCTCTACATCACAGAGAAGCCTGGCCTGCCATCTCAGGGCCCCTCGCCCCGTGGGGCCGGAGGTTGGAGCATGGCAGTGAGAGGCACCTGTATGAGGCCTGCAGGCTGGAGGGAGGGACAGATGGCAGAGGGGACAGGTGTCTGAGGAGAAGCCGAGAGTCCCTGTGAAAAATCCGCTTCTGCTCTGCATTGACCACTGAAGACAGCCAGAGGCTGCTTGTTGGGAACTGCCCGCTTTCGTGCTGCAGACTGACACAGTCCCTGGCTCCTTTCAGAGTCCCCCAAATTTCAAATTCTATTCTACGTGAGCTCTTGCAAACCACTCACTTTGGTGCTGAGAGCTGAGGATATCAGGAATGTTTTCTTCAGCCTTTCCAATGTTCTGTAAGCCTCTACTTCCAGCTATTAAATCCCTCACATTTGGAACATCAAGAACAGATTTCCCTTTTCCTGACCGATCCCTGACTTTTGAAATCACTTGGAGGAATCCTCTTTAATACAAAAATGCAATAATTGTATTATTACTAGCCACCCAGGAATACGCCCATTGTCCACTCAGCATTACGTACAAAGAAAGAGAGAGGGATCATATCATAAAATGATGACATGTCCTACAGCTCCTAGCAGTGTACCTAATGCTGGAGAAACAATGTCGGACTTGTATGGAGCCAGGTGCTGGTCTGTGGACAAAAGTCTTCCAGTCACCAGGTGTGCCAAATTTTCACTGGAGGATTCTGTCCTCATTGATGCTGAGTTCAAACACTCAATACTAAAACACACATTTTGATTAACCATGTGACTAAATTATATTTCAATTATATGTACAGAAAAAGCCATAAAAATTGTTGCCCAATAAAAAGATGATCAAAGAGCATGCAAACAAAAAAATGTAGGCAAAATGTATCAGAGAGCAATTAATCCTAATATTATGTTGTTTTTCTGGATTTTGTAATGATAGTTGTCAACTTTTCTCATTCATTCTTTAAAAAAAAAATTTCGTACCTAATTTCTAATTTAAAATTTTGCATTTCTGTATTAAAGAGGATTCCCCCAAGTGATTTCAGTTTCACGTCCCATAAGACCTAGATCTGCCCTTGTTCACGTCAGATACACAGGCCACACAGCCTCCCCAGTAGGTGCGGGTCTGGGAACTGTCTGTGGTGCTGGACTCAGAGTGCGCTTGCCTCTCTCCATGGTTCTTACTGCTCAAGCTAATCCATTGTGCCCGGGGATGACGAGGTGGGTTTATCAACTGACACCATGGTTAATGCTTTAGGAATGGTTTATGGTTTTGCCCATGGAGGCAGTGTCTAAAGAGAAAAGCGTTGAGGAGAACAGTACAGATGACTCCCAAATGTTGGGGACACTCAAAATATAGGGATGCCTAGAGTGTGAGCTCAAGGAAAACACTGGCACCCAAGCCATGCCTGAGTCCAGACCAGGGGCGAAGAAGAGAATGCAATAGGCTGGGGGTGAGGGCTGTCTGGAATGGGAAGAGAGAGGACAGTGACTGAGCCCTGAGGAGCCCTGAGGACCAGAACAAAGGCCCTTCCTAGTGAGTTGGAAGATCTGCTGACTAAAGCTGAGATGTCACTCCCAAATCCCCATCCAAGAGTCTGTATGAGTGGGAATAGATATGCATGATAGTTTTGTACAAGTCTGTCATCTGCTAAGGACAGCCTCTCCGGCCTAGAATGAGCATACGGGAGAGCCCTTGGTGACTGAATTTCACACAGAATTCATAATCTTGTATCCAGAATGGTGGGGGTGGGGCAGCTCTATGTTCACACCAGAGGAACCATAGCAACGTGCCATCCACAAGAGGACAGTCTAACAGAGGTGGGAGGCTCAGAAGCATCTAAATTGAGTTCATTGGAGAGTGACTGACAATCAGAAATTTCAAGACCTCATTCCTTTCCCTGCCCCCCCCAAAAAAACTACAGCACTACTCAGAGTATTATTCAAATTAAAGAGATTAATTCACGTAGAAGCCACCAAGGGCACAGAATGCACTCAGGAAATGCAGCCATGAGACAGCACAAAGGATGAAGAAACCAGAAATGATGCAGACATGCCCTCATCCCTTGAAACCAGTAGGTTTAATGGGTAGGAGTAAGCAGCTTCCCCAGTTCTGATCAGGGGACTCTTCAGAGTCATTCTATGGTCCAGGTTGGAGACTGCTTGCCCTCCTTTGTTCCCAATATTGTAAAATGATACATTTTACTAGGGCAGCCACTCAACCTATTGTTTTGCGCAAGCCCAGTGGCCACCGTGGGACTGCCCAAAGATTTGGGGGTTTGATATTATGACACAAAGTACTGTTTGTCAGTCAATATCCATTCTCTCCCTCCAATGCTATTAACACGCATTGCATTGCTCACCTGGCAGTGAGGCGTGGCCATGTGACTAAATATTGGCCAATGAAATGTAAGCAGATATAAGACTTCTTAAAAGAGGATGACTAAAGAAGGAGACACCTTTTGACTCCTCCCACTTCCCCCTAAGTCTAGTAACATCCAGAGCTCCAGGAGCCATGCTGGACCTTACAATGACCTTGGGACTGGAACACACCTGCTGAGGATGGAGGAGCAGAAAGACAATGAGCCCATGAAGCCATAATACCAGTTCTGGATTATCTACCTCTGGACTTGATATGAGAGAAATAAACTGTCTTCTTTTAGCCACTTTTTATTGGGGTTTTTCATTATAGCCCACTGAACTCAATCCCAATTGATGCAGAGATGGTCTAATACTTTGAGACTAAATGGACATCCATAGGCTGATTTCCTCTGGGATCTTTTTGCCTCCTGTTCCTAAGACATTGGCCTCAGAGGAAAAGTAAATTAAAGCTCATTTTGTTGAAATCTGTGATTGTTCTCTGTCTCCTGGGAAGTTAATTATTGCCCAGGCCCAAGGTTCACAAACAGGAACTGTGGTGCCCAGGGAGCGACTGTCCTCAGAACCTCTAGAGCAGTGGTTCTTAAACTATTGTCTACAGACCGGCAGCAACAGCCACACCTGAGAACTTTTTAGAAATGAAAATTGTCAAGCCTTACCTCCGACCTACTGGATCAGAAACTCTGGGGGTGTGGTGGGTCCCACAATCTGTGTTTTAACAACCCCTCAGTTGATTCTGATACAGGCTAAAGTTTAAAACCCACTGGGTTCCTCAGAGAAAGTAGTCACAGTAGCAGTAGAACAGAGCATCATCAGGAACACACAGGATTCAGGGCATTCTTTCAAGGGGCTTGGGACAACAGAGGGCTTAGCCCATCAACATTGGGGAGTGGACAGAGGAAACGGGGTTTAATAAGTGCTCACATGGACTACGGAGTTTGATGATCTTCACAATTGTTGAGAAATTCAAGCCTACTATGAAATCCAAGCCTTTCAGTTTTCTTCTGGCTTTTGATCTTTGCTTCTTGAATGTGACCTCTTTCTTAGAATGAAACACATGAACCTCAATTCATTATGGTCACAGCAGTAAGAGTAGTATTTTTCTAAACACTACGGAAGTCTTCTGTGGGAGCTACCAGCAGAGTCTGACACATAAGGAGATTAATTTTTAGCCTTTGAGCGTAGGTTCCAGTTTGGAAGCTGCTCAAGACAGCTGCTAAATAGGTCCCATGACCTAGGCTGGTGATCTCCTTTAGGATTGAAAGAAAGTAACCTCAATAGGACAGAGCAGGGGAAGCCTCGGAAGCAGAACCAACCAGCCTCCAAGCTCAGAAACCCCCCACTAGACACCCGGGTGCCATCTGTGAGTGATCCCTCTGGCCTATCTGGTTGGAGGCTCACATCCTACCAGGTCAGGATTCCTCTTTCCATTGACTTGACTTCTTCAGTGTGGCCCACCTTAACATGGAGGGAGCTGGCTCTGCAATGGCTGCAGACCATAGGCCTGTTGTGGTGGGCATTTATGATTCCCAGGATTTTTTAAAATACAATTATGTTTAGAGACTCTTCAGACTTGTGAGCCTGACCTCCCCAAGGTAGAATCCAGAAACGTCCAATTTCCAGTCTCCCTTATGGTTAGGACAGGGCCAATCCAATGGTGTCACATGGGACTTTGATTTGGAAGTGAGCAACTTGGGGAAGAGACTGCAAGTGGACCTGATTTGTTGGTGAGAATGGCAGCAAAGCCACCTGCTTTCAGGGACGGCAATGAAGGTCAGGTCGGGACCCTGGCATGGAAGAGACGTCACTGTGGCTGGCAGCGGCAACAGCGTCAGCAGTTTTGTCTTCAGTTTTGCGGCATGATATGACTCCAGATACCTTTTTCTGTTTTTTCCAGCCTTACAAGAGTTCTATGACCTGCCCAACATCTTTTTCATAAACTCCTCCTCTGACTTACCAGCCAAAATTATCTTCTATTGCTGGCAACTAAACATTATAACTGATACAAAAATGGACACTGGAGTTGTGACAATCAACAGAACCTCAAGGAAACGAGGGTTACCTCAAATTGGTTATCTGGTCTGGCAGGGATTTCTGATGGCTCAGAATATCCGGAAGTATTAGGGGATGGGACTTTAGTAGCCAAGCATACACCTGTGGCTACTTGGGAGGAAATGCCCACCACAGGCAAGGTTTCGGGATACCTGATGGATGCTCCCTGAAAACAACAGGAAGGTTATAGGACACCAAAGCCTGTGGGTGGGCTGCTCCCATTTCTAGGCACCCAAGCCTTTCGAGTGATCTGGAGTCCATTCAAGTTGTGTGATTCGTGCACATCCTTTTGAGGCCAAGTCTTCTTTACTTTTCCAAGTCCATCCTAAGCTCACTCGGGCCCATTCTCATCTCTCCCTTGGAATCTAAAAGGCCATTGGGCCTCATAGACTGGTTACTCTGAGATGATCAGATTTGGGGGGAAGACCTCTCCCCTTCCACCTCCTATCCTCCCTTCCCATTGCTTCTGCCAAGTTACAGTCACCAGGAAAAATGGTAAGACATTTATTGAGTCACCTACAGAAGTTTGACGTCCTTAAAATCTTGGACAAGGTTGTAAGCACAGCGTTATCGGCGGTAGCAGTAACAGTGAGGTCTGTGGGGCTGACGTGTACAGTGGGAGATGAAGCCCAGGCTGTCCAGCTCCCTGGAGTGAGCTGGGGACCGTGTCGGGATGCCAGGGGCTGCACCACTCCAGTCCCAACAGGGGCAAAGCTACAGAAGACAGACATCAGACAGGACACACGGTGAAAGCAGACACATGCCAGGGTCTGGAGATCTGGGAAAGAGGAATGAGCTCACAAGCCCACTTGAGAAATGTTCTAAATTCTTGAAGGATTCCCCGGGGGGTGGCAAGGAAATGCTGACATCACCCACGTCTCCCTACCCTAATCCCAGGAGCAAACTGAATCAGCTGATGAAGATAAAGCTGAAATTCTGTGTCCATGAGAGCCCCCGGCCTCTCCCTTACCCTCTATGCTGGTGGTTTTACAAACTGGGCAAAGTTTCCAAGGAGGGCTCGAAGAAGTAGAGAAACAGCAAGGAGTCCCTTTCGGGGGCCTTTACTCTGGTCACGAGCCCACATCCATGTAGTTTCCAAAACCTTTTCACTCATAAGGGCATGTCACTTCAAACTCGTCCCTGGCCTGTGGGACTGACACTGCAAATCATGTTCTTCCCATTTCTCAGATTAGGAGGCAGAGGCCCAGAGAAGGTAACCCCTGGATCAGAGAGCAGGTCTCCCCATGCCACACTGACTCCACTGCTTCTCCTGCAGGATGGAGTCCTGAACAACCTTCTGTAGCCAGAGTCCCTCTCCTGCACAGGTGAAATGTTTACTGCATGGATGGATGTTCTGAGTGTCACGTCCCGGCTCAAGTGCAGGGCTCTGCACGTACAGGCAGGGCCATTTCCTCATTCAGATGTATAAAGCACACATGGCAGGCACCATGCCAGGTCCACCTGCTTTCTCAGCAGACCAATGGGGAGGCTTGACCCAGAGGTCCCCAAGTTTCCTCCCAGCTCTAGTATATGGGGAATGAGTCAAGGTCAAACAGCCCATCAGCAGACTCAGGACTCTTCCAGCCAACTTCCATGGTCCCTGGGCTTAAGCAGGGATTTACGATGACAAAATACTTGCTGATTTCACTTTGAAGTGGCCCTACAGGGGGCAAGAGTACTACTCAAAGAAAAAGAGAGCTGCTTTGAGCTTTCCCTTCCAGGAAGAGAGAGGATTAGGGAAAGCAGGTGAGTTGGTACCATCAGTGGGTGACAATGGACACAGGTGTATTTCATGCCTTGGGCTGGGCTCTGGCTCCCTGGCCCTATTACCAGGAAAACCCAGTTTGAAAGGGCTGGGGTAGAGGAAAGAAGGAGTCACTATAGGCCACTAGACATATCAAGGAGGGTCACAGAACTGCCCAAGGAGATGGGGAGCCTGGCTTGGCCTGAAGCATGGCAGTAATCTCAAAGCCCACAGGACTGGGCACACCAAAAGCCACTAAGCCACCCAAACCAAACACCCTCACCCTTCCTTGGCTCCCTGACAGCCTCAGCATCCTTGCCTTGGAATCGCAGTTCCTCCAGGACTAGAGTCCCTCACCTGGCACTGCCTGCCTGCTCCATGGCTACACAGTCGTGACAGGGAAGAAGTCAGCCTCCCGTGGGTGAGTTTTGTTCTTTAGGATTGCATAGAAGAACCTGCTTCCCAGGAGCGACCCCCTACAGGCAGGGGGCTGACAGCTCTGCTCCTCCCCAGCCCCACCCTGCTGAGTCTCCCAAGCCCTCTTCACATGACAGGAGTTCTCATCCTCTCCTGGTCCCGGCAAACACCGCAATCCTGGGCCCATTCCAAGCAGATGGCTGGTGTTTAGACAGAGAATTCCAGAGATGTCAGGGCTATATACAAATCATCTAGTCTTATTGCATATTTTATGGATTTGAGAACAGAGGGTCAGAGAAGGATGGATTTTACCTAGACCCCAGGCTGCCACCCCTCCCCACAGCCTGTGACCGTGAAGGCCAGAACCTCTTGGAACATTCAGAATGTATCAGGGGACATATGCTCACAAGACTGGCAAAAATTCATTCTGACGGAAAAACAAACCAACCAACAAACTGGAACCCGGAACCTCTGTGAGGATGCAGGCCCAGGGCTCAGGAAGCAGCATGGTGCATGGGGTTCAGGTTTGATTCTGCTTTTGCTATTATGTGATGTCTCTAAAAAGTCTAAGTTTCTTCTTCCACAGTGAGCAGACCTGCTGGTGAGGCAATGGTGAGTGCATCGGGTCCGTCCCAAGGGGACTGCTCCTCGGATCTGGAGGAGGCAGCCTGCCCCAGCCGGGTACCCGTGGCTGGTCTATGCATCATGTCCATGGCACCTGTTCAACTGTCTGTGGCCCAATCCTTCGTACCAGTCCCCCAGCCTCCACTGGGGGTGTCCAAATGGAAGAGACAGAAGTTCTGTTTCTACGAAATGGAAAATGAACAGCATTCCCCCTATACACATTCACCCCAAAACCTTAGATAATGCACACAGTGATGCACACCCTTTTGCCTGCCTTAGCTTTGAACTGGAAAGTTACACAGTCTGGAGAAACATTAGAAGTTTCCTCATCTCACAAATGGGGAATCTGAGGCCCAGACAGGCAGCATTGTGTCCACAGACACCGCAGTCTGAGCCCCCTGGAGCAGATTCTAGGCCTCTGAATCCCAGGTCCCCTAGAAGTGTCCGAAGTCCAAGATGGCCAGGGGACACTTGTTTAGGTGACACATCTTGCTCCTGGTACAGGTGGAAGGGCCATTGCACATCCCATGGTCAGTCTGAGTCACCAACTGTGCCCAGGAAAGGGCAGGTATCTCCTTTCTCCCTCTGGCTTTGCCAAGGACCCAGGGACTGACTTTACTGGCCAAGGACACAGGGCTCCTCTCTAAATTACAACAACTAGAGCCCGCTCTAGTCACTCTGCAGGCCTCTGCAAAAGCATTTCCCCTCATCCCCCAGGCCCCTTCCTCTTCATAAAACCAAGCAAAGCAACATTCCTGTCCACCCGGATTCCCCAAGCATTCCAGGACATGATCATGGAACAAGTCCGCAAACACACTTGGACAGGAACAACACCGAGCTGACGTGGAATGAACTGGGCTTGCACAGGGGCCAGGCACTCCAGTACTTTCCTCTCCTCCTCAACGTGACACTGTCCTATTTTACATTCTTAGGCTATAGCTGTGCGACTTGCAGCTGGGGAATCAGGATGGGTGCTGGGGAGCAGCCACCCCATCGGCAGCAGCTTCTGCTGGTGGGCATGGTGGGTGTGGCTTCTCTTCCAGACACCCTAGCAGCCCATGGTGACTCAAGGTTAAGGGCACACAGAGGGAAGTCTTTGCAGAGGTCTCAGAAAGATTTCAATAGTTGAGTCCAGGCCCAAGGAGTTGGTGTCTGGGGCTCCTCCTTATCGTGGGGGTGGGGGTGGGGGCTGCCCTGGGCCCCAGACTTGGGTGCGTGGAGGTGGAAAGGGCTTCAGGATTCGCTGACACTGCAGGCAGGTGCCTGGTTCATCCTAATCATGGCTTTGACTTAGAGGGAAATGGGCTCGGGGGGGCTTAGGGTCTCTCTGTGGTGGGCATGGTTGGGGAGCAGCTTCTCTGGGGCATCTAATGGAGGCAGGAGGGGCAGAGGGGAGGCCACAAGATGAGCCCTGCCCATCTTGAATTGGGGGTAAAACAATGGAGACGGTGAAGGTCTTCTTCCATGCGTCTCCCAAACTCGTTCCATCTCCTTCCCAATCTCATCCACATTTCTGGCTCTCAGCTCTTCTTGGATCAAATGAAAAGCACCAGAACTTTCCCTGACTCATAGCCCCCCACCCAAACCGAAGTCTCTGACTGGAAGAGCCTTGGAGCTGTCCCACTGCCCTGGGATCCAGCAGCTGAGCACCTGGACACCAAGATGCCAGGTGGCCAGTGGGGAGCCTCTGAAGGGTGTTGTGGCCACCAGAGCTGGACCTCTGGTAGGCCTCGGGGACTGCGCCCAGACCTGAAAGGGCCCCACGATGGTGTGCAGACTTGGGAGTCCATATCCAAAGTCACACAATGCCAGGGCTGTTGGGGCAGGCACCACCCCAGCCTCCCAAAGTAAGGTCTCTCCAGCCTTAGCTCACAAGGCCTCACGCCTGGGGTCAGGCCATCACTGAGGCTGGCCGAGACACAGTGGGGTGGAGCTGAGGCCCAGCTTGAGGGGAGCAGGGACATGGGGACAAAAGGGAAGGAATGGTACAACTTTCCCAAATTTGAGGAATATTTACATGTCTGGGTCAGGGCCCAGGGGACCATGGTGGGTGGGGCCAGTACCAAAACGGGGAGGGGCAATACAGTCTGCCCTGCCTCCTTTCTCCCCCTGGCAGCCAAGCTTCCAGTCCAGGGCCTGCCCGAAGGGAGGAAGAGGTGCGAACATGCGTGGGCCGGCACCTGCCCACGGCCCCAGCCTGTGGATGCAGGACAGGAGGAGGGGCGGGAGGCTCAGGTGGCCAGGTTGTCGGCTGGGAGGCCAGACATGCGGATCTGGGAGCTGCTCTTGCTCAGGATGGAGAGCTGGGTGCCCCCGTTCACCCCACTGCTGGCCAGGGACGGGTGTCGGTGCTTGAAGTCCACGGCAAAGTAGCGGTTCACCTTCCAGCTCCGCCACTTCCGCTTGATCTCCGCCTGTACCTGCAGGGAGCAACTTGGGCGGTCACTTCTGGGTGGACATCTCTCCAGCCTCCAGGCCCTGCCCTGGCCTGGGCCCTTCCCAGCCTGGCACTGCCACCTCCAGCACCCTCCCTACTGCTCTGTCACAGCCTGCAGCCCTTGAGGTCCCCGGAGGGGCTTCTACCAGCTGTAGGCAGGAATGCCTCTGGGAGCTGACCTGAACAGCCTTTCCCCCTCGCTGGTCACTGAGCAAGGCCCGCTAAGGGCCTCCTGTTGTCTGTGGGCCAGTCAGAGACTAGTCTATCAACTCTCTCGGCAAACCTTTAACAAGCAGACAGGTCAAGGGAAGGACCTGTGAAGTCACCTGAGGAGCTCTGAAAACTCCAGATGCCCAGAACATACCCCAGAACAATTACATCAAAATCTCTGAGTAAGAACCAGACATCTATATTTTTTAAAGTTTCCCAGGTGATTCTAGTGTGCAGTAGGTTTGAGAACCACTAAATAATGCACTCCCTGGGATAACACCCCCAAGCAGCTCTTAGCATGGTAAGTAGGGGCCATGCCTAGTCTCAGCCTCCACATGCCTTCTCAGCCAAGCTCCTTTGTGCAGTGCACAAACTGCACAACTGGAAGGGGCACCCACACCCACTCTCTCCAGTTCTAGCTCCCACTTCCACCACAGGCTCTGGACAAGCTACACATAATCCCATTTCTTGGCTCTCCCAGCCACTGCCTCCATGGCCCTCTCTGCCTCTCCTTATCTGTCCTAATCTGACCCTTCTATAGGTTGTCTGTGTTGGTCACCACAGAACCCAATCTTCTTGTTTCTTGGATGCAAAAAAGGGGAGGAGCCTTCCAAGGTCACGAGGTCATGCAGCGAAGGCCCCAGTGCTGGTGTAATGATAACTGCCCACTCTCGAACCCGTCCCATCCATCCTGTCCCCACCCCGGCACTGGCACCTCTATTCGGGGCGCTGCTCAAGAGCATCATATCAACAGGATAGAGAGGGAGCCCCCAAACCACAGTTCTGGAAATGGAGGATTACTGGAAGTTTCCAGGTCTCTCCCTTCCAAATCCTCAGTCCCCATTCTACCAGGGGACATTCTGGGCCACAGGGGGCAGCACTGAAGGCCGGGTAGCTCCTGGCTCAGCAGCTCTGCCCAGCACAGCCATGTGTCCTGCACGTACAATGTCCCACGCCTTGCCCTTCTTCACCGTCACCTCCTCCTCACTAAGGAGCGACCTGCAGACAGAGCCCTCCCAGGGAGATTTGTGCTCAGCAGAGCTGATGCCTTTACCAGGTGGAGCTCTGCTCTTTAGGCGAAGCCTTCGCTGCACAGCTGGCCAAGTGGGAGAGATTCTGGCCCAGGGTGGAGGGTTTCAGGAGACCCTGGTACCATCCGATGGTGCCAGCCTTGTGACCAGCCCCCTCCTCTCGTGCTGGTAGCCTGGCAGAGCCCTGGCCTGGGGGCTCAGCCCTGTGAGGCCAGCAAGCCCCGCCTGCACTGCTGTGAGAGCCAGAGAGCCAGGGCCTTACCTCCCCATTCAGAAAACAGTAGAGAACAGCCACCACGAAGCCCTGCGGAGAGAGGAAGAATCAACCTGAGAATGCTGCGTGGGACACGGGAAGCAAAAAAATACCATGACCTGGATGGGTCACCTGTCCAGGGACCTGGGGTGAGATGGGACAAGCTCTGCTCCAAGACGGGCATACACACGAAGCCAAGTGGCTGGAGGGCGAGTCCTCTCCCCGTGGCATGTGAGATGCCACTTAGTCAAATTCTTCCCATTCCCCAAAGGCCAGCTGTATCCCACTTTCTACAAGAAGCCTTCCCTGAATGTTCTAGAATGTTCTCTGGGCTCCCAATGTGCCGGGAGGTCCCTGAGGGCAGGACACTTTCAGGACAGAACAGATCTTCACCTCCCCAGGCTGCCCTTCCCTGGCCACCTTCACCTCCCCACGCTGCCTTCGCCTGGCCAGGGACCGTGGCACACAGCAGCGCAGACCACGGCAGAGGATGTGTTCAGCTACTCTACGTATATTCTTCACAGCTTCACCAAACAAAGCAGCAGCATTTTCCTAAATGTTGCACATCAGTGCTTTGCAATCCCTGTGCCCTGAGCTGTCATTTGAGGGGACCAGAGGAATGATGGCTTAAAGCCCCCAGAATTCACCAGCGAGCAGGGCCAGGAGCCCTGGGCTCTGACTCCCAGGCAGGGTTTGCCCATACAACTCCCAGCCTCCCAGGCTAAGAACCTGATTCAGGTGAAACAGCCTTGAATTAAAACGGGTGCTGGGGGAAAGTCAAATCAAATATGCGGAGTAACTTTCTGATCATCAGGATCAAATCCTAATTTAAGCAGCTGGCTTAAGGAGAGGCGCTCTGTCGAGGGAGCCACCCTGCCTTCACGGGCCCACTGCTGCTCCTGTCCGCTCGTGTTCTCACTGTGGTGCACCCAGCCCTGCGCTCACTCCCTGCAGCCCCACGCGCCCCTTCCTTCAGGCATAGAGGTCTGATGCCCTTCACCCTCTCATCCCCTCACTCGCGCACACACCTGTGCTCACTCAGCTCCCTGTGGCCAGGTCCTGTGCTGGGCACCCTGACTTGGGTAAGACAATTCCATCCCTCACAGGTGCATGGACTAGCAGGATAAAGTCAGGATGTGGGCAAACCAGGCTATCGAGGCCACTCCACCTGCGCCCCAGGTTGATGGGGAGCTGCCACCTCAGATCACCTGGGGGGCCCGGCTTAGGACCCCCGGTGCAGCGATGGCCAGACACTGGGGTGTCTCACAGGAGCCCAGTGGGAGACAGCTGGCAGGGCTCTCACCGCTTGCTTCCACTCCAGTGCTCTTACTTCGGAGCCAGAAACAGCGAGGCCCCGAGTTTAGGTTAAAGAGACCCAGAACCACCGGCAGGGGAGAGGCCAGGGCCCTGGCTCTGGGTGAACTCTGCCCTCCACACGTGCCATGCCTACCTGGAAGGAGCCCAGCCCCAGTTCAAACACGAGTCTTTCCCTCTTGCTGAAGTTCTCTGGGGAGAAGGCGAATACCGTGTAGTGGATTCCGAACAGTGGGATGAGCAGCAAGGTGGACCGGGCCAGCCGTCTGTCGAGAGAAAGCAAGGCATCTGCTCCGGGCGCTGCCAGGGCTTGGGGCCAGAGCCACGGAGGGCAGAGAGCTCGGCCCCAGCCCCTACATCCCTACCCCCAGAGCTGGGCCCTGTCACAGACCCCTCAGCATTCTCTCCCAGCACAAGTGGCCTCGGAGAGATGGTGGCCGACAAGAGCCTGGGCCTCCAGGACTCCCCAGGATATTGTGGGGAGTCTGCAGGGCGCCCAGTCGATGTCCTGCAGAACCACTAAAAACACGCATGTTGATTTACAGGGATCCCTGTGTGATGCACAAAACCCTCAGGGAAAGCGAAGTCCAGGGTCAGGATTCAGAAGGCCCGAGGGAAGTGAGGGGTGCTCGAGCGAAGCAAACATCCTCCTGCTCTGGAAGGAAGCTCCTGTGCCCGCAAAGAGCAGCTCCCAAAGGGCGCAGAGACGTCGCTTTCCCGAGTCTGGGGCTAACTGGAGACAGTCACCGAAAGTGATGGGAGCTGCTGCTGACACGGAGCGGGGAGGGCACAGTGGGTGGAACACAGGAGGGACTTGGGGGGGATTCTAGAAAGGACTTACTGACTTAGGCAATCTCCAGCTAGGCAGGAGAAGCCTTCTGTCCAGGAAACTGAGTCAAAGGCAGAGGAGCATGCCTGCTCTGAGGCGGGACAGGCAGGGGAGAAAGGGCCAAAGGGCCCGCGCTCCCCCGAGGCAGCTCTCCCAGGGCTTCCTGCCTGCCACTGGCCCCTGGGCCAACAGTGGGGTGGGGCTGTGTTCCGAGGCTTCAGGGGCACAGGGGCCCACTTCCGGACCCTAAGGGCATGTGCACTTGGGGGTTCTGTTCTATGGGGCGGGGGAGGTGCTCCTGGGGTCCTCCCAGAGTGGGACCCTAACTCCACCCAGCCCTGCCCTGCAAATGCGGTCCGCCCCTCAGCGCACCCAGCCCAGCCCCTCCTGGGGATCAGCCCCGCCCTCTCCAGGCAGAGCTCGTCGCAGGGGTGGAAGGCAGGCACAAGGGCAGCCATTTGATTCAGGGCCACTACACTGTGTACTCCTCCCTCTGCCCCATCCAGCATTTCTGGGAGAGAATGTTCTGCTGGACGTGGGCGCTCTGGGTCTCTAGGGAAGCTGAACTCACGGAGTCTGGGTGGGGCCCTGGCTGCGTCGCTCCTCCTCAGAGAGAGGTAAGGATGGAGGCCAGAGAAGATGAAAGAGGAGGGAAGGGGACATGGGGGAAGGAAGAGGAGCCTGAGGAGACCTTAAGGTGGGGGAAGCTCAGCAGGAAAGGAGAGGCCTGGCGTGTGGGGGGCCTGCCTGTTCCCGCCCTGCTCACAGGCAGCATGTGCCACAGGCCCCGGGGTCCCCAGACCAGAGCAGGGGCCGACGGGATTTGAGCAGGTCCCTGTTCTCAGCCCACCCTCTCAGCCTTCCTCTGCGCTGTCGGCCTCTGGCCATGGCTCCGGGAAGGCAGGGGCAGAGCTCCTCTGCCTTGTAGCCTTTCCTGGCAAGCACTCGCCCTGCACGGGGCTGAAGTTCAGAAACTGCGGGCTCCGTGAGGGAGTCCGTGGGCTGCGCAGGCCCCTCGGCGTGCTCAAAGGTGAGTACCTCCCAGGGGCTCGGGGCTTGCTCAGCCCTGGGTGTCCAGGGCCCGGCATCAGAAGGCAGCAGTGTTTGCAGCAAGAATGAAAGTAGCCAGAAACACACATACATGGACATCTTGGGGACTCCTCGGTGGCCCTACCTGTAAGACCTGTGCTTTAAAAGAGATGTTTACCAAAGGCACCTGGGAAGGGAAGCCAGCCCTGGAACATACCTGCAGCCCCTGCCCTCCTCCTTCTGGCCCCGTTCCTACAAAAAGGTCTGTTTCCAGGTACTTGTCCCCTCAGTCTGAAAAGGGTCCTGGAAACCGAGAGGTCGAACCTCTCCAGCTTCCGTGGTGGCATGAGACGGGCTCAGTTCACAGTGAGAGGAACAGCAGCCTTTCGGGCACGGGCTCAGCCCTCCCCAGAGCCGGGGCGGGCACGTGACGACAGTGAGGCAGCCCATGGAGCAGCCCAAGGGCAACACCTTTCTCCCCAGCAGCCCTGCACAGCCTGGCACAGTCAGGGACCCCTGCCAGGGACCCAGGGCACCTTGGTGGCCCCTCTGGCAGACGGGACAGTGAGGACAAACAAGGAAGTCTCTAGAGTCCAGGGCTCTGGCACTTCTGTCTTTCCCAGCTGGGATGGGAGCATAAGATGTGAGCCCCACACTATGATTGGATCAACCCAGAGAGACCGTGACACAGGGCCTAGGCCTCTGTCCTCTTGCCCTGAGGAGCCACCAACAGGCAGAAGAGTCCTAAAATACCAAGAGCTTCCAGCGCCAGAGCTGCCCAATCACAGTGGGCCGCCCGGGGGGCAGTGGCATGCTCACTGGAAGAGATGTCCAAGTTGACGCTGATATTCTAGTCAGAGACATCTTGGGGCACAGTGCTTAGGGCGCCCTGGGTTCAAACCCTTGTTCTCTCTCTGCTTCAGTTTTCTCATCTATAAAACGGAGATAACATTAACACCATGACCCACCTCACAGGGCTGTCGTGCGGATTAAGTGAGTTAATGCTGACTCACACATAAAATGCTGCGGACATTGAAGTGAGGTTCCCTGCCGTGTGCAGGGGGACAGTCGATGTGAACTTAAGCTCTAAGACTCTTAGAAGTAATTCAGCATTTGCAAAGGCCGAAGCCCAGAGAGGTGGGGGACTGGGGGAGGCTACACATGAGGTGGCAGCAGCAGAGACAGCAGAGCTGCTTCCTGGTCAGCGAGGGCCAAGCCCCAGGCGCTCCCGCAATGGCCACAGCCCGTCCCCATGCCCTGCCCTCCCCCACAAGGCTGCAGAGAACTCACAAGACACAGATGTCAACATGCAACAGCCAGGAATGGGGGACAGGGCGGGGCTGGGAGGCACAAGCTGGCTCTCCACTCTCCTCCAGCAGCGCCGGCAGCATGCGTCCCCCTCCCCTCCAGGACTCCGGGCCACAGCCACGGCCAGGCACACTTACAGAGTAATGGTGGACAGTTCTGACATCTTGCAAGAGTGCTGCTGAGCGCGCTGTGGCTTGCAGTAGCATTTCTGCACGCAGCTGCTGGGTGTGACAAGATTAGCACTTCTGTCAGCTGGGGGCTTCGGGCAGTGAAGAGACTGAGGTGGGGCGCAAGGCAACCCAGATCACAGGGAGGGCGGAGGACAGAGGGGGTGGACACAGGGCCAGGGCGGTGGAGGAGAATGAGGAAGCCGAGGGCTGAGACACGGGCAGCTCTGGACAGAGAAATGTGTGCCTACGCGTGGCCATGCGTGTGCACGGCCACACGCGCGCACACGCCGAGCGCTCACGCTGGGACCGCTTAGGGGGAAGGCGTGTGTTCGGAAGGCGGGTGGGGCCTGGGCTGGGTCTCGCACAGGAAGCCAGTGGCTCCTCCAGAGTCAGCTCCAAGTTCGGAGTACGGCCTTGTCAAGGTCACTCAGCGAGACTGTGGACCTCGCCCACTGCCTTAAAGCAGGCCCGTGCTGGGCCTGGCTGTGAAGGCCAACTTGGGGTCCACCGGTCCCCTTCCCTCCCACACCCCTCTGCTCACGGCTTCCTCTCGCCGTGCAGCGCCCCATACAGCAGCATCGGCACACACAGGGGAGCAGAGCTAGGTTGAATTAAGTGGATTGTTAATTCGTCTAGACCTGCACTATCCAATATGATAGCCACTCCCATATGTGGTTACTGGAATTAAAATGAACCAAATTAAAAATCCACTTCCTCAGTTGTCCTGGCCACATTTTAAGAGCTCGACAGTCACATGTAGGCAGTGGTTACCATATCTGGCATTTCTGTCAGTGTGGAGCACTCTGTTGGACAGCGCTGGGCTAGAGTTCTTGATAAAAGTTCAACAGACAGGGGCTGGGGCTGAGAGGAGCACGCTGGGTCCTGCCTATGGCCTGCAGAGAGAAGTCACCTCAAGGAGGTCTAGCACTACATTCGCTGGGCGGGCCCAGGGCTTCCATCTCTCAGAGAGGTCTCAGGCTGCATCTCCACCTCTCTAGCCCTTCCTGACCCTGCTTGTGCTTGGACTGGCACAACCATGGACACTTCCTTCTGTGACAGATGGATTAAAAGCTGTGTTATCCTGTCACCCTGCAAAAGAGATGTTACTTCATCTCCTCGGGTGCTACCTGGTGCTGAGGCTCCGGGTACTGGCCAGTGAATTAATAAATTGCATGAGGCAAATAAGGACGGAAACATACACACGACAGACCAGATCTTGGCATTCACGGATTTGCCTCTCTCTGGTGCTCCCGGCTCTTTGACAGTGAGTCTGAAGTACCTGCTGAGTGGTCACACGTCGTTTTGCTGAGGCAAGAAGTTGTATTAATATTACACATTTCCAAGATGGGGCAAGCCCGGGCTTGCTCGGCATCTATGCCTTGTGGGGCTTGGAGTTCTCATTTAATAAACAGCTTCTTCTAATTCCCACCACACTTCCGGGTGGGCAAGGGGGGCCCCATTTTCCAGAATGGGAAGGCTGAGGCTGGGTTTGATGCTTTGCTACTCAAGCCATGGTCCTCGGACCATCAATGCCAGCACCACCCAAGAGCTTCTGAGAAATGCATATTCTCAGGTGCCACCTCAGGCCCAGGCTTGGAATCTGCATTTTAACGAGATCCCGAGGGGCTCTAGGTGCAAAGCTTGAGAAGCACTGTTACGGGGTATTTGTGTATGGGAGAAGGTTCACGAGTCCTCAGTGAATGCCAAAGATCTGCTTTATACACATAACAAAGAGACAGACTCAAATAAGCATGTTTTTCTCAATACTTAAAAGAGCTTAACTGGGTATACAGGAATAGTAGCTATTCTAGTCTTCACATTTAACATCTACCTTGCCCATACTAAAAGGTTGGTTAGTCTCTCCTACGGCCAGCGTCCCCTCACACCTTGGCATGGAGGGACTGCAGAAACCAGGGTCCAGGAGACCCCCAACTTCAGCTGATGCCTCCTATGCACCAAGCTTAAACCCCCGCCCCGAATTCTAAAGCTTCAGCTGTTCTCCTCTGCAAACCCTCTTTCTTTAGTTCCAAAACTGTCCTTGCCCTTCTTGGCCCCTAGATGTTTTTAAAGTAAACACAGACTCCTCTGAATTTTTAAGAGATTTTTTGAGAGTATCCAAAGACCACTTAGTGACACGTTAGCTGGGAATTCTGCGCCTGCTGCAGGTGTGCAGCTCGGATAGGGAGGGAGTGGGGGCAGGTCAAAGGGCAGTGCAGGGGGCCCGACCCTGGGGGCTGACCCTGGGGAAAGGCCTTCTCCACACCTTCAACGACTCCATGCAAAAGGACTGTCTGAAAACAAAGAGAACAGGCTGGTGGCAGAAAAGCCAGAGACAAGGGTGGGAGAAAGAAAGAGATGTCAGAATCTCTGAAAAGTAGGACAATTAGTGAAAAGGGAAAAGGAATTTAATCAAGAGGAAGAGATGAGCCCAGGCTGGCTGGTGAGATAAATTCTGAGTTGGAGCCAAGGGAGGATAAGAAACTCAGATGAAGGTGCTGGGTGGGGCCTGTCTGGAGAGCGGCGGCGGCCTGAATCAGAAGGCAGGAGACCCCATCGAGGGGGAAGGCCCAGGCCCAGGAATGACAGTTGAGGAGGCTCGGCCTGCAGGCCTGGCTCTGCCACGCGTTACTGTGTCCACAGGAAGGTCCCAGCTAGTTCCAGGCCTCAGCACCCACATCTATCACGCAGGGAGCCAGCACATGGTTTCTATGGTGGCCTTTGTTTGCGGGGCTGCGTGGGCTGCAGCCCCAGGAAACGCCCAGCAGGACACTAGACAGACACCTGAGATGGGGGGTAGCAGGCAGCACCCCTGTCTTCTTCATCTCTATGACCCCAGGGATCAGCACAGAGCCGGATTCTGGTGGTCCACAGAATGAGGAGGACTAAGCTGAACACACTCCACAGGGTCCCTCCTGATGCTAAGATGCTGTGCACACCCAGAACCCCACCCAGTTCCCAGGAAGTGCTCCCCACCACGCTGGCACCCCAGCTAGCCCAGCTCAGATCTTGGAGCTTCCCTGCCCACTGCACCTCCTCCCTTGCTACGAGGATGAGCCAACCCTCCGTACTCCCTGCCAGCCTGGAAGGGCCCAGCGGGGAAGGTGGGGCACCTGAGCTCAAGGCTTCGTTTGGCCACTGACTTGCTGGGTGATCTTAGGTGACTCCACTTTCCTTCTCTGGGCCTCAGTTTCTACATCTGAAAAATGAGCTAACAATTCAATTCCCTGTTGCTGACCCCTACCAGGAACTGTGAGGATCCGGTGCTCCCGGGCAAGGCAGGAGGTGCTTTGGAAGTGGAAGATGGAGCCCAGGTGAACCTGAAGCCTCTGGCTATCGGGGGAAGTCCCTGGGCTGACAGCTTCCTGGCTGCACTTCTGCCCAGCCTCGGCAGAACCTATCTTCAGAGGGGTGTGTCATCCTCCCCCGCGGGCCGAGCAGAACCTGATAGAGGTGCAGATGGGTTCCCTCCTCCACCCCAGCCCCGGGACGAAGCTTCCAATGCCCATCTCCTGCTGGTGGGGGGAGGCCACTGGGAACAAGACACGGTTCACTCCAGGGCGAGGGCTGAGGCTCTCCCCACACAGTCAGGGTCTCCCCTGGAAACCTCACCCCTCCTCTTTCTGAACCAGTTGGCTGCTCACAGAAGTAAACTCTGGTCCCCAGGCTGAATGCTGACCCTAAACCAGGACCCTAACCCCTGCCCCAGACCAAGTCGACCCTAAGTGCATGCTGAGCTTGGACCCAATCCCTGCCTCCCTCCCTGGCCACTGCCCAAGTCCTGACCCAGCCACTCATTCTGCCAGGAGCACCAGATCTGAGAATGCGGGCGGCTCAAAGCAACCCCTGCAGGGGCCCCAGACCCCAACAGGCCCTTCTGAGGCTGTGTCAGGAGCACCGTCTCGGTCTACAGAGGACAAACCCTTGTCTTCTGAGTACCTGGAACCAACCTACAGGAAAGGGAGTGAATGCTGGTCTGAGGGCACAGGCAGGGGGTCCTCTTGGGCTTTCTTGGGGGCTCCCGGGCTTAAAATTGTTCTGGAAACAGAGGAAAAAAATCAGACAACTGTTGTGGGCAGACCTGAAGGGGCTTCTCAGCCCCACACAGAACTCTGGTGCCCAGGGAAACTCAGGCACAGCCCTGGAATCTCCCTCTCCCACCAGCCCAGCCCTCTCCACCACCCCCTGCCCAGCATTCTCCCCTCCCAGTGCAGCCACCTCCCAGCTCCAAGCCAGCTCCTGTTCCGAGCACTTTTACACTAGGCTGGAACCCGCAGGGGCCTCTTCTTCCACGAAGCCTTATATCGTGCCCTTGCTTAACACTCTCTTCCCATCTGCAAATCCCTTGAGGACAGGAATGCGGGCGTAGCGGAGTGTGGAGTGAAGAGCCTGCCTGCGTCAGAGCCAGGGCTTTACTCCTTCCTGCTGCACTCACAGCCCTGGTAACCATCTCTCTCTGCTGTAAAACGGGGATTCCAGCTGACAACTGCTTACCTATCTCACCAGACGCACTGGGTGTTTGTGAGCATTAAATGTGCACGGGCCGAGCTGTAAGTGTTTTATGTGCTCTGCAGTCCCTAGCAACAGCAGCAGCTGGATTTTCACTCACATTCACCAACAGGATCTCCTTGACCCTGCAAGCACTCAATAACATTGCTGAATTCAATGGGATCGAGCTGACCCCTTGTCCTGTGGCAGCATTCAAGCCCCCTTGGTTTGCAGACCTCATCCACCTGAGTTCTTAATCTCAAGGGCTCAAGACCAGCAGACGTTTAGCTTTCTCTAAAATAAGGATTTGCTGAGATTACAAGGGGATTTTTTACACTATAGAAGTAAACCAACTAACTGGTTCTTTAAAGTCCTGTATTAATGTGGTACCTAAATGGATAGACCATGCGCTAATTACCAATGGTTCTTATCTAAGCATTAGGAAGGCTTGGCAGGGCTCACGGCTCCTGGTCCACAGAGCCTGCGATTCCTTCCCCCGACACCCTGGGAGTTCTTGCTGCCTGGGGCAGAATGTTCGGGCTGCCAAAGTGTGTTAAGGGTAGAGCAGGGTTCAGTGTCCTTATTTAGCTCAGGATGAGCCCCTGTATGTGTCCCTACCCAGGCAGAGTACCTACCCAGGAAGCTGAGAGGGCCTCCCAGAGAAGAAGTTCTAGGGGACCTCAGAAGAAGAAACAGATCCCACCAGGATGGGAAGGAAACAGAGTCTGCTCAAGTGACAGAGGAGGCAGACTCAGCCACCCACCAGCTTCGAACACGGGAGACAACCGCTACTGTAGGAGCCGTCCGCAATCAAGCAGCAGAGACTGAGGCAGACCCAAGGACGCAGTTTCCGACAGCAGACAGGGAGGCGAGGGCAGCAGCAGGGCCCCCTTTGTGAACCTTGTATGAAGGCAGTAATGACCTCTCTAGGCAGGTTAGGTAGGAGCAGAGGGCTGGCCGCACTGGCCCCCCGTGCAGGGCCTCTGAGACTTTATGACTTACACCAATGAACGATTTTCTATTACATAATACACACACATAAGCAGGGATTGGTAAAAACTTGCAAAAACATGAAAAAATAAAAGACAATAAATGGATAGCAAAAAAAAAAAAGTGTCTCTTCCAACGTAATCATTATACAGGCAGAGAAAACATGGCTGGACAACGCAGGCCCTGTACAAAACCCTGACTCCCAGGGGAAGGGCTTCCACCGGGGAGGGACCCAGGCCAAGCAGACAGACAGACAAGGAGGGCAAGCTCCACCTTCTGGGGAAGCTCCAAGGAGCCTTAGGAAAGGATCTGGGGTTTGGTCTCCGAGCGATCTCTAGTTCTCTGTAGGAGAATGGCTAGGGATATAGGGAAATAACTGTCCCTCTTCTTGTTCACTAGCAGCCATCAGGACTGTGGGCCCTAGGTTGGGGTGTCTGGTGAAGGCAGGACCATGCACCCAATGATGCAGTGATGGTACCTCAGCTCCTTCTAACCTGATTTCTTCTCAAGGAACC
>CAUYSK010033496.1:0-79248 GCA_963575035.1 Avahi laniger
GGTAGCAGGGTGGAGTTAAGGATTTACGCAGTTTCACAGATCAAAAGCTCAGAAATAGGGTGTCTGGGGACCCTATCAAATGACTTAGTAGTATCCATAATATATCCTCTGATCTGACAATTTGTTGACGGAATTTATTTCACAGAAGTAATTGTTTAACACAAAGATGTAACTATTAATATAAACATTTTATAGCAATAGTGCTTAAACTAATGAAAAATTATGGTTAACCTAAATGCCTAATAATAAAGAAGTCCATACAGAAAAATAATATGTAGCCATTAAAAATGTTGCGGGAGAATGTATAAAGGTATTTAAAGGTGTTTACATTTTTGTATATGCTAGAGACTGTTCCTGGTTAGATAGTATTCAAGTCTTATTCCTGCCTATGTAAGTATTCCACTGGAAAAAAGAAAGGAGTTTGCACTGCCAAGGTTTTACATCTGAAGCTGTCTGTGTTACTCAGAACTCCCTTTGGTTGTGAAGTGAGCTCCGAGGGTAAGAGAGGTCCTTCTTTTGCTCATTTTATTGCATGTTGCTAAAGTGTTGTATTACCTTTGTATATTTTACAGAAATAATGCTCTTATAAGTGTTGCATGAATGCAGAGGCAAAAGACTATATTAAAAAGTTTGCTTCTACTATTGCAGAGGGGCCCTGTTCAGTAATAAATACTACTTCATTCATTCTTTTATATACATATGTGTGTGTGTGTGTGTGTGTGCGCGTACATACCGCATTCCTGTTGAATTTTCATTCATTCATTGAACATGTATCACGTGCCTAGCTTTGGTTTATATGTTGGAGATTTAACACCTACGAATCTCTGCTTGCACGTGGCTTACATTCTACAGGAGGAGGGTGGGGCAGATCGCCAATAAGTAAACCGCACGTGATTATAGGTAGTAATCAATGCCATTAAAACTGAATAGGAAAGAACAAGACCAGATGGGTGTAGAGTGCAGCTGCTGCAGAATACAGTGGTCTGGGAAGGCCTCTCTGAGAAACATACGTGATCAGCCATGTATGTCAGCAAGCTTGGAAGAGTATGCCTGTGATCCCACACTTTACACTCCTGTAAAATAACAAGCTGTGCTATTTCATACGATTTCATACATGTGTTAAGGTCTAGACAGATGCACGTAGTGTATTATTGAGAAGAAAGTTTAAATAAATGTCATTCTCTTCACTCTTTTGTCACCTGCAGTTAGATTACTTTGTAATTCGCACAAAAGCTGGAAAAAATATTATCCGGTCATTAGTTTGGATTTTACAAAATGAACTTTAAAATTTCTATGCCCAGAAAAGTTCTAGCATTCTGCCTTAAGTGAACTCAGCCCTGAAGCCATTGGCCCAGGGTGGAAATGCCTGACACTGGCAGGGGACACGGACCACAACATCCATATGTGCCCGGCCAGTGCCAAGGTAGCTGCTGCCCTTCCTCACCCACCCGACGCCAGGCCATATAACCAGGCCAGGTTTGTGCCAGCTGCTCTGCTAGAGACTATATAGTTCATTTTATTCATCCATTCAAGAAATATTTACCGAGCTTCTGCCATGTGCTAGGCTCTGGGGATAAAATAGAGAACAAGACAAAAATCTCTATGTGCAGAGAGCAGAAAAGGCAGACAATTAAATAAGCAATTACAATAAATCATGACAATATTATGCTGATGTGCTGGGAGGACATGGCGCAGGGGCCCCTCACCTGGGCTGGAGGTGCCAGAAAAGGCTTCCCAGAGAAAGTGCTACTGTTTGCCAGAAGGATGGGGAAACAGGGCTCCAGGCAGAAGGGGCGTATAAATGCCTGGGGGTTCAAACACTGCACTGTCTGAGGAACTGAAAACTTAGGATGGCTGGAGAACAGTGGGAGAAGGGAGTCCAGACACATGTCTGTTCTGTTTTCCCATCATTTTTTCAATAAAAATATTTCCAAACCTATGCTGAAGTAGACAGAATAATATAATGTACCCCACGTCCATCACCCAGCTTCGGTCATTATCAATTCATGGTCAATCTTGTTTTGTCCACACCTCTCCCATTGCACCAACTCCGTGGGTTATTTTGAAGCAAATCCCAGACATCGTATTGTTTCATCTATAAACATTCTTGTATTCATTCTATATTTATTTTATCTCCAACTCCTCATATAGTATCTTCTCATGGTAGGCACTCAGTAAATAAATTCATTTGTTTGCTGAACCAATAAAGAGTTCGGTGGAAGGAAGAAAGGCAGGCAGAAGCCATACGATGAAGAGCTTTGCCTGCCGTGTTGGAGTTTGGGCTCTACTCTGTGGGCACTGGGAAGCCAGCGCAGGGTCTTGGGTCAGGGAGTGACAAAGCGGTCACTCTGCCTGAAGTGTGGAGGGAGAACTGGAGGTGGCGGTTGCACCTGCAGGGAGATTCTTAGGAGGTTGTTGCATAAATACAGGTCACCAGATTACAGCCCATGTACAGAGAAACAGGGGAAGAGGAAGGGAAGTGGACAGGGAGAGAGAACAAAGGAAAAGAATGAGAGAAAGATGAAGGAAAAAGTTTAAAAGGGGAGGGTGCTGAGAGGTGCTGAGGCAGTGGGCACAGAGCACCGAAGACTGAAAGGCTTTTACCCCTGGTTCTCACTGGGCCCTGCCAGGCAAGTGCCTGCCGAGAGGGGGATTGCCCATTTCCTGCCAGTTCTCTTTGTCTCAATGGGTAAAATGCCAGTAGCACTCAAGGGAAGAAGTCTGGTTTCAACGTCTGATCCAAGGACGAAGGGAGGGAGGGAAGGAGGGAAGAGCAGCAACAGTAATTCCCAGGGCCCTGTGGGTATCCAAGGAGCATCCGACAGTGTGGGGGGAGGGGAAACCTAGACAGGAAAAGAGCTGGCAGGAGCCAGGCTCAGGGGAGAGAAACTCCAGCCAACTGCAGAGAGGTTCAGGGCCAGGTCCTCTCCCCAAAGGAGCTGGAATGAGGACAAGTACCAGGGCTCTGGGCAGAAGACCATTGTCCCTGGCACATCAGAATGGTTTTTAATAGAATGCCAGCCACTCAAGGCTCCCAAAGACACTGGTGGGGGTGGAGGGCAGCCACCCTCTTCCCAGCACACATTGGGCTCCAAGTGCGAAAGTCACCTGTTGTTTCTAGCACCTCTGCCAGACTTTGAGCCTCAGGGCCTTGGTAAAGCAAATCTTGCAAGTGGGCAGTCTTTAGGACCCAAAGTATGGCAGTCAGGGGACCAATATTTGAGATATCCTATTTTCTAAACCAGCAAGATCTATAAGGTTTCATTACCATCATTTGTTTTAGGGTTAGACAAACATGGGGCTGCCTCTTGTCTCTGAGCCAGGTAGTATTTCCTTACATACAGCCGCCTCCCACCCCACCCCTTCCTCTATGGTCCAAGGGGAGTGAGTCCTTGCATGGTTGGAACAGTCTTTGTCCATGTTTGTTTATTGCATGGAGTGGATCTCCACAGCCCCTCAGTGTGGATAGGTAGGATTTATTTTTGGCTTTCTGCATTTTTTGCCTGGACCAGCAAGAGCTGCCACCTGAAAGTGCATTTGCTTTGCAGACTCCACTTTCCCCTGGGCGGTGGCTAACTTTTGACTGGGGTTGGCAGATCCATTTGAGTGGGGTTGGTAGACCCTAAGCTGTGTTCTAACCTAGCTTTCATCAGCAGCAAAGGTAGATTTGGGTTGGCTATCTGCCACCTCTTCTGCCCAGAATTAGGGGCTTGCTCTTTGTGGGCCCCCGGGAAGGTCTGGACAGTGCTCTGTGGGGCTCAGTCTCCGGCAAAGGAAGATGTCCTGACCCAGTTTTCGTTACTCACCCAGGGTCCATGGCGAGATCCATGGACAATGTATTTTTGGCTTGTTTGAGATACAAATTGACAAGTTTCTTCCAAACTTTTTATGGTGACATTTGTATCAAAAGAGAAACCAAGAGAACCATAAACTGTTTACAAAAAGTAAACAGTAAACAAACGCTCTAAGGAAGGAGTTGGCCGATGTCGTTCATACTTTCTCAGCACAAAACTGCACGCATCTTACCAAAAAAGGGAACAGTCACCCTAAGCTTATCTTGCTTGGGAACGTTGGTCACAATCAACTGTGCACTTTGTTCCTGCATGAGGGACAGTCTGTGACATGGCAGCTTCTGGGGGCTTCAGGCTCCATTTGATGATTTTCTTATTTCTCTTCCTGTCCTTCCAGATGCTGCCGGATCAATCAGACATGAACCTTTGCTCTCTGGTCTGGACGCCTGTGCTCAAAGCTGGTGCTGCTAATGGTACGGTACAGTAATAGCTCATCATGTATTATTAGAGAATGGTTCTAGATAAGAACATTTTCTCCAAAACATGACAACTTAATTCTTGAAATTTATAGGTTGTAGCCATTTTAAAAAGAAAGCTTTCAACAATATGTACTCATTACTCCAGTTAACAGAGTAGTCTGGAGTGTAACTTAAACCTCTGCTAATGATAACTTAGGATTGCTATTGGACACTTCTGATGCCATATTCCGTTCATGCAAGAAACTTAGCCTGCTTTTCCCTGAATTCCACCAAATTGCCTCCCGTGCAGCCATCTTTTTCTCTGCTTCTGTATGTTAAAGTTTAATAGTTTTACTTTTGTACCAGTCTCCCTTTAGTAGGAGGGAGACTCTACAACCCCAGATATTCATAGAATGAGAATTTTTAGAGCTAGAAGGAAATTGGAGCCTGTACAGTGTTTGATTGTCACCAAGGGCAGAACTGCAAGTTACCAGGGAAACCAAATAATCCAGTATTGTTTGTAATACTAAGTCAAAACTGCTCTCTGTGCATCTGAAGGAATAAAGTGCCAAGAGTTTGTCACAGTTGCCATTGCTGAGGTGAGAATCTTTTCAACTTATTTATAGTTTATTGTTATGCTCACTGCTAATCTGGAACCATACCGGGGAAGGGAATACTACCACGCCCAGATTTCGTCCCATCTACAGCAATAGTAGGTGTCACAGCATTTGGAACGAAGTTCTGTCTCAGAGTCATGTGCCTCTTGAATCAGTGCTGGATCCGCCCACGGATGACCTCGGGCAGTTGGGAGTAATACGAAATAGTCCAATTCAAAGGTTAGGGAACCGTGATGAGACAAAAGAGAGTCCAAAGTTAGAAGTGGCAAGTTTGGTGACTGGTTTCTGGAACATGAAAGGATGAAGTAGAGAGGTAGTCCTGGAATAGCCAGCTCTCTAACTTTGGAAGTGACACAAGCCAAGATTTGGAGCACAAGGGTGGGAGCTATTTTTAAAGTGCAGAGAGCAGGTTTCTCATTGTAGGTGTGTTTGAGGAGCCCAGAGGACACAAGGGGAAATACAGTCATTCCTGGCTTAATGAACGTTCAGATTACAACTGTTCTGAAAGGTGTTTATGAAATTACCCTGACTAGGAACATCGTGTGGTAGAAAGGGGCAGGACATTGATTCTTTGGGTCCAGTTCTACTAACTAGCCATGAGACCTTAAGCAAGTCATAACTTGTCTGGTACTTCCCATTTTTTAAGTCTCTAAACTGAGAATATTTTCAAGGACTGTTTCAATGGTAAGCTCTAAAGCTAAATGTGCTTTGATTTGCTCTGTCTCCTTTTCCAGGGTGGTATATTTGCTTGCTTATTCAATCATTATATTATTCAATCATTATTGCCTTGTCACTGACACACCTATGCCAAGTATACTCTCAGCTTGTCAGTTGAATTAAGTAGAACCCTTATTTCTCAGTCAGGGTGTTGCTTGCCATTTATGGTTTGAACCTAGTGCATTGTGTGATGGTTTCTTTTTAAAATTGTTGCAGGGCTAACCTTTCCTTGCTATGATAATTCCTTTGCCAAACCATCTCTGGGATTCATTTGCTGTTGTACGACCTTAGGAAGGCTTTTCATTTGTTTTTAATTGTGGTAAAAATCATATAACCTAAAATTCACCATTTTAAAGTACACCATTCAGGGCCTTTAGTACATTCACAATGTTGAGCAACTATTACCACTATCCAGTTCCAGAATGTTATTGTCATCCTAGAAGGAAACCCTGTACCCATTAAGCCATCCCTCCCCATTCCTCCCTTCTCCAGGCCTTGACAACCACGACTCTGCTTTCTGCCTCTCTGTATTGCTTATTCTGGACATTTCATAGAAATGGAACAAAGCAATATGTATCCCTTTGTGTCTGGCTTCTTTCCCTTAGCATAGTGTTTTCCAGACTCATCTATGTTGTGGCATGTATCAGTACTTCATTCTTTTTATGTCTGGTTAATATTCCATTGTATTAATAGACCGCATTTTGTTTATTCATTTATCTGCTGATGGACATTTGAGTTGTTTCCACCTTTTGGCTACTGAGAATAGTTCTGTTACAAACATGCATGTACAAGTTTTTGTTTGAACACCTGTTTTCAGTTCTTCTGTTTCCACCTTGAAGTGGAATTGCTAGGTCATATGGTAGTTCTTCTTTTTTCTTTTTTATGTTCGTTTTTAGTGAATGGAGACATATGGTAGCTCTGTTTAACTTTTTGAGGAACTGCCAAACAATTTTCTAAAGCAGTTAAACCATTTTACATTCCCACCAGCAATGCATGAGGGTTCCAATTTCTCCACATACTCACCAACACTTGTTACTTTCCATTTTTTCGATTATAGCAATTCCTAGATGGGATTATAACCACCATACCCTAGGAGGTATGACGTGGTATCTCATTGTGGTTTGGACTTGCATTTTTCCAATGACTAACGATGTTGGGTACGTTTTCATGTGTTTTCTGGCCATTTGTAATGGGTCTATACAAATATTTTGCCTTTATTTATCTTGTCTTTTTGTTTTTGAGTTCTAAGAGTTCTTTACATATTCAAGATGCTACACCCTTACCGGATACATGATTTACATATATTTCTCCCATTCTGTGGGTTGTCTTTTCACTTACTTGACAGTGTCCTTGTCCTTGGACATACAGAAGTTTTTGCTTTTGATGAAGTCCAACTTATCTATTTTTTCTTTTGTTATTGTGTTTCTGGTGTTATATCTAAGAAATTACTGCCAAATCCAAGATTACAAAATTGTACTTCTACATTTTCTTCTAAGAGTTTTATATTAATAATTTTAGCTCTTACATTTAGGCTTTTGATCTAGTTTGAGTTAATTTTTATATATGGTATGAGGTGGGGATCTGACTTTATTTTTTTAGGTGTCTATATCTAGTCTCAATGATACTTAGGAAGGTGTTTACACCTATTGGTTATTCCATGACAGCTAAACACATTAACTCTGCCATGGCTTCCATACATTGTGCTCATGTGTAGTGGACACTACTGGTTGCATGCCAGTATCCATTACTCCATTACTCCTTTTTTCCTAACAGAATCTTAGTTGTGTTTAAATATCCACTTCTCTTCCACATGATTCAGGGTAAAGTAAACCCATGCTGGGCCCCAGATCCTAATTAGCCTGCTACTCTCTGAGGGTCCCCTAGACCTTTTCAGGAATTCCATGAGATCAAAACTATTTTCATAATAATATTAAAGTGTTCTTTGTCCTTTTCACTGCAGCTGATATTTGCACTGAAGGTACAAAACCACTGGTAAAACTGCTGGTGCCTTAGCATGAATCAAGTCAGTGACACAATACATACTGTAGTAATAGTCATTGTATTCTTGTATTCTGCCATGCACTTGCAGAAAAAGAGAAAAAACTAGTTTCGCTTAATGTCCTTGATGAAGAAATAAATATTTTTAATTGCATTAAGATTTGATCCTTGAGTACAAATAATCTTTTAATATTCTGCATGAAACAATGGCAAGTACTCATCCCTTCTGGCATATTGAAGTATGAGTGTTATCTCAAGGAAAGCACCTGTGTGATTGTTTGTGCGTTGCAAGCTAAATTAGTTCCTTTTTTTCTCAAAAGGATGATTGGCGAGCTATGGTTACTTAGACTTGAGTATTTAGTAGACATTATCTCAAACTTGGACAAGTTCAAGGAAAACAATGGATGGTATCTTTTTACCAGTGATAAAGTTCAAGAGTTTGAGAAAAATTAGAGTTTTGGAAAATTTGTATCTGTCATTATGAGCTTGATAGCTTCCCAGTATTTAGAGACTTTTCTGATAAGATCAGTGGTGACATTAATGAATATGATTGTTTTGATATTGTATAATGAAATGTATCAATATTTGGAAGCTCTGCATCACTCAGTGAACCAGTAGTTTCCAAATGACCAATGTTTCACTTTACAGAATTATGCATGTATGAAAGATTCATTCAAAGTACAAGATAGATTAATAAATATTAATGTAGTGGAATATAAAAAGTTCATTGTTATGGTTTCAGATCCACATTACAACTAATCTTCAGGAAACTACTTGTTGAATTAGAGTGGTAGTATCACAGGAGAATATCTACAATTATCTGAAAAGGCTATTAAAATATATTTACCTTTTCTAATCACATATCTGTATAAGACCAGTTTTTAAAATATACTTCAATCAAAACCATATTGACTATTCCTCAGTTTAATTTTTACTACAACAAATATTGATAGGTATAACCTATATAAACAGTGTAAAGGTGTCCTGAGACCAAAATGTTTGAGAACTGCTGATCTAAGCTGTAATGGTATCACTGAGTCGGCAATTTTACTGTTACTGGAGCCTGTCCTAGCTTTGCACATCTTGTTATGAGCAATATTACCTTTCTTCCTTGTTTAAGCCATTATAAGAAAAAATTTGCCATTGCTTGCAACCTAAAGCATTTCAAACAATACACCATGGTACAAGTTTTAATCAATGAGCTATTTTTCTCTTCTGAAATTGTATCCCGTTCTAAAATATTTTCATCTGTTGTTGCTTTATATATTTTTCAAATTTTCCAAAATTCCACTTTGTTTTTCTGTATCACAAGCAGCATAATTATTTAAATTTAAGTAATTTAATTCTTGTTGTCTTCTTGCTACAAAAGCTTAACACTGTACTCATTTTTTTCAGGCTACCTCTGCTTTTTTCAGCTTCTCCAGGATGTTGTGCATAATGTTATTATCATTCTATTTGCAGTCTCAAATTCTTCCAATTCCCAAGCCTGTTCTGAGTAAGACAATAAAGATCTCATGAGCCTTAGCCTAGGACCCAGTGGAGTCTAGGAAGGTATTTTCTGCTGTTTACCTGGAGTATGTTGGGTAGTAGTGAGTTCTGGGCCACAAAGAACCTTACTTTGTCTTGCTGTTACATTCCCTGATCATGTCTCCTTGGTTTCCCTGCTTGGCCTTTTAGTTTCCTATGAATCCTATAGTAGACAACCAAGTTTTTTGCTTGTTCAACATCCACGCTGCTTTTTCTGGAAACAGTGTGAACAACATTCTGATTTTCCTTTGAAGAACCAAGACTTCACAGGGCATGCAGTTTTCGAGGGCTATTACTCAAGGTTCCCTCTCCATCACCTGCCAAAGTGAAGACCGGTGTCTCAAGCCCAGCCAGGCAGACTCTCCCTGCCCTTGGAAGTTGATCTTGGTCGAAGTTGACATTGAGAAACTTTCTACTTGTCTTTGATATCTGAATCCTCAGAATTGCCCTCATCCCTGTCCCTTCTGATGTCTGGTTGTGCAATTTTTCCTTAGATTTGTGAGCCACTTGTATTCTTAATAAATTATTTTTTGCTTAAGAGACCTAGCGTCTGATTCTGCTGCTTTCCACCAAGGACTCTAATAGACATGTAGAGACTGGCTCTCAGTCCTCCCTTACTTGGCTGAGACTCTGATTCTCTTTCTGCCATCTAAGCCTTCCGTGCCTCTCACCTATAGATTGGGGACTTATGAATGACACTGTCAATGGACAATGGATGGAATTAATTAACTTGACTAACCTTACCTGGTGCTATGGTCTGAATGTGTCCCCCCAAATTCAAGTGTTGGAAATTTAATCTCTAGTGCATTCTTCATGAATGCATTAATGCTGCTATATAAAGGACGTGCAGGAGTGGGTTTGTCCTCTTCTGCTCTTCTGCCACGTGAGGACGCAGTGTTTGTCCATCCCTCACTTGCCCTTCCATCTTCTGCCATGTAGGATGCAATAAGAAGGTCCTCACCAGTTACCAGCACCTTGATCTTAAACTTTCAGCCCCCAGAAATGTGAGAAATAAATCTCTGTTCTTATTAAATTGCCTAGTCTGTGGTATTCTGTTACAGCCACACCAAATGGACTAAGACATCTGGTCAACATTCATCATCCATCCATTTGGTCACATCACTGTAATATGGACCACCTGTCTGAGCCAAGCCTGAGCTCTCCACATCCATTCAGATAGTGTACAAGTGATAGAGCAGATGCCTTCCTGAGGACTAGGAACAGCTTGGTCCTGATTCCTTTCCCTCTCTGTTAATTCTGTGTTTCTGAGTTCCTAACATTCTTCAGACACAAGGCTTTCAAGAATTTACATTCTCATCATGTATTGGATAAAACATGGCACTCAGCATAAAAATACCTGAATGCAAATCTCAGCTTTACTACTTGCTATGTGGCTTTGGACATCTCATTTAATTTCTCTTGAGTCTCAGTTTCCTCACTTGTGACATGGGAGCTGTAATTATTCCTGCTTTACTTACTGTACAGAGAGCTGGTAAGGAGCAAATTAGATGATGGACAGCAGCCTAATGTCCACCAATCTAAGCTTCTCAAGGATCAGGATCTGCCTTTCATCTGCATTCTGAGTGTATGGCACTGGACCTGGGTCACAGGAAATACTCACAATATGTTGGTTGAATTCATCCACTTTGGAAGGGACTGTTCCACAGTGCAACTAGAACTGGGACGAAACTGGTGATGGGAAAGAAAGAAGAGCAAACTCAGAGCATGTGGTCTGTTATTCTGGAGTCTTGTTCTTTGGCTCCTCTTTCAGGTCCTTTTATACTGGACTGAATTTTCACAACAGTAAAAACCTGGGGTTTTTCTTTTCCTCCCCCAGTTGCCATTGAAACCGGAAGTGGCTGAAAGAGCAGCTGAGCAATTCATCAGGCTCTGTGGCTTAGGAGGAGATGCGAGCTCTCCTTCTAAATGAGATTTCCACTGACACACAGGCTCCAGGGGGGATGTTACAATTTCACGGTCACACGTTACTGGCATTGTTCTAAGCTTGCGTTAAAGCTTTTGCTAAAGCCAGCTGCCTCGAGCTTTGCATCAACTGCTTGGGCAAACTGCCAGTCCCTCTGCCACATTCTTTTCAGACCAGAAGGATCGTTGAGTATCCTTTACAAATTTTTCTAGGGTGATATGGGCATGTGTCTTGTAATGCGGCAAAGACTGAAGGGATTTTGTTGTTGTCATTAATTAAAAATTTATTTTTATTGAGGTAACATTTACATATAATAGTCATGGATCTTAAGTATACTTAATTCTTTCAAATGTAGACAACTAAGTAACCAATGCCCCAGTCAAGATATAAGACATTTCTGTTACCCAGAAAGTTGTCTTCTGTCCTTTCGTTTTCAATTCCCGTTTTCAATTCGTTTTCAATTGCCCAGTATGCAACAGCAGCCTGGACTTCCACCACCAAAGGAGATTTTTGCCTTTTCTAGAATTTGTTATAAATGGAATGATAAAACCCCTCTACTTTTTTCCTACTTTTTTGGTATCTAGTTTCTTGTTTTTGAAATTTATCCTTGTTGTTGTATGTATCCACAGTTTATTGTTTTTTTTTTTTTTTTTAAGACAGAGTCTCATTCTGTTGCCCTGGCTAGAGTGAGTGCCGTGGCGTCAGCCTAGCTCACAGCAACCTCAGACTCCTGGGCTCAAGCAATCCTCCTGTCTCAGCCTCCCGAGTAGCTGGGACTACAGGCATGCGCCACCATGCCTGGCTAATTTTTTCTATATATTTTTAGTTGTCCAGATAATTTCTTTCTATTTTTAGTAGAGACGGGGTCTCACTCTTGCTCAGGCTGGTCTCGAACTCCTGAGCTCAAACGATTCGTCCGCCTCGGCCTCCCAGAGTGCTAGGATTACAGGTGTGGGCCACCATGCCCAGCCCATAGTTTATTGTTTTTAACTGCTGAGTAATATTTCATTATATAAATACACCACAGTTTGTTTATCTGTAATGTTTTTGAGATTTATCCTTGTTGTCATATGTATCAATGTTTGTTACTTTTTATTGCTGGGTAATATCTCATTAGACATATTCACAATTTGTCTATCTGTTCTCTAATGGAGGGACATTTGGGTTGTTTGCAGTTTTTGTCTATTTTGAAGAAAGCTGCTACAAAGAGTCCCATAAAAGTCTTTTTTTGGAGATGTGTTTTACCTAGGAGTAGAATTGTTGGGTTATATGGTAGGTTTATGTTTAACTTCATGAGAAACTGTCAGACCTTTTTCCATTGTGGTTGTTACCATTTTACATTCTTACCAACAATGTATGAAGTTTCAATTGTTCTACATCCTCACTTACATTTGTCTTTCATTTTGGTTATTTTGGTGGGAGTGACATGGTTGGTATCTCATAGGATCAGGGAAATTTTTAATGGAATTTCTATACTTGCTACACACAATTCTAGGCAAGACGGATGAGAGCAATGGGAGGATCCTGGCAACAATTAGGGGTTCTGGTACTCACCCTCTCCCTTTTCCATCCTTCACCAAGTTCTGTTAATTCTTCCTTCACAATATCCCCCAAATCTCACCCTTTTCCACTTTAAGAGTTATCACTATAGTTAATGCTCTGGCAGTTTCTATTTTGGAGTTGAATATCTGAATCTGGACCTAACTCCAATCCCCCTGTTCCAGAAGAGAGGGGGTCCTTGAGGGCAAACTATATCAAGAAAGGTGCCTCTCCATAAGCTGGGCACAGTGGTGCACACCTGGAGTCTCAGCTCTCAGAAGGCTGAGGCAGGAGGATCACTTGAGCCCAGGAGACTGAGGCTGCAATGAGCTATGATCATGCCACTGTCAGCCTGGGCAACAGAGCAAGACCCTGCTTCCAAAAAAAAAAAAAAAAGGAAGGAAGAAAGAAAAGAAAAAAAAGGTGCCTTCCTCTTACCTCCACCTCATTTCAGACCTCCTTCAGGATTATAATTTTACCACAGTATGCAAATCATAGCCAACATCATGGCCATTCTATCATGTAGAGCAGAAGTCTCTTTGGTTAATGAACAAGATTCCCAGGAATCATAGAACTTAATCCAGTGATCATCAGAGCTTCCTCAAGAGGGTGACTTTAAGGTTTTGAGGCTAAATGGCATTTCTCTGTAAATTCTTAGACTTCGATCTTCAACCATCAGTTTATGGGAGCTCTCCAGGGTGCTGGACTTTTGCCTGAACTAATCTCTGTGTACTGGAGGAGGAGACTGGTGTTCCATGCCTGCATTCAACCACTATCTCCATGTGTCTTGAACACTGTCTTTCTGATACCAGCTTTTAATTCCAACCCAAGTCCACATGCTGGTGACTGTCTTACAGAAATCCCCTCTACTTTTCCATCTCCTCAGCCACTACTTTTGGCCAAGTTACTGGGGTCTTCCAACTTGGTACTTCTCAAACTTCAATGTGCAAATGAATCACCTGAGGATCTTGTTAAAATGCAGATTCTGATTCTAGGTTTGGGGCGGGGTCAGAGATTCTGTATTTCCAACAAGCTCCCATGTGAATCTGCTGTTGCTGGCCTGTGGACCACCTGAGTAGGGAGGCTCTAACTAATCTTCCCTCTTCCACTCTTGCCCTTCAACACTAGAGGGCTTTTAAAAGCATACAACCTCTCAGTGATTTCTTGTTATGCTTAGAATAAGAGCTAGCCTCTTCACTGTGGCCAGAAGAGCTCTGCTGCATGGACTGGCATCTATTTATCTTCCCTGCTTCACAGGGTGCATCTCGCCCCTCATTCTCTGCACTCCAGTCCACGGGACTCTTGACTGCACTTGCAGAGCAACACATCCTTTCCAAGCCCAGGGCTTTGTGCCTGCCAGACCTCTGCTTGGAACTCTTTAGGGCTGTCTCCTTCTAATTTTTAGGGCTCAACTTAAATGTTCCCTTCTTAGAAACACCCAACTAGAAGGTAAGCTCCATGGAGAAGGAAACTTTTTTATTTTGTTCACTGTTGTAGTCCCAGCATACAGTACACATTTAATAAATATTTGATTAAGTATAAATACCACAAGCTCTACCCTAACTAGTCTTGGCTAACATAGTTTTCCCCCAGCTTCAAATAGATAACTTGGCTTTCTGGCTGGTATTCCAATGGCTGATTATTGCATTTCAGAACAATTGCTGAAGCTTTCAACTGCTTTGTCTCCAGGATTTTCTGCTTGCTAATCCGTCTTACTCTTTACCATCAGTTACTCAACTGGAAGCACTGATTTTGTTATCTTATTCTGCTGTTATAAAAACAATAATTCTCATTCCTCATTACTACTGAATAGTGTCCAAGCTCTTAACAGGATGTAGTAGATTGACTGAATTCAAGGCCCGAACTAATAACCTCACTATATTCACACCCATTACAGTCAGATTTTTGGAGATTCTCCATTAAGAGGTGGAGTCTATTTCTCCATCCCTTGAATATAGCTTGCCTCGAGACTTGCTTTGCCAACAGAATGCATTGGAATTGACATGGTGCCAGTTTCAGGCCTAAGCCTCCAGAGGCCTTTCAGCCTCCACTGTTTTTCAGAATCCTCTCACAAGAACACAAGTCTGGACTAGCCTGCTGGAGAATATGAGACCATGAGGAGTGGCGCCCCATTGCCCTAATCGAGGCTAGTCTTAGATCAGCCTTCTTTAGGGCAAGGAGGAGGCTTATGACCACCTACATGTTTGTTGGCTCACTAGAAGGATTCCCAGACTCAGAGGCAGTTGTACTCATGGTTATGGTGTACTAAAGGACACGTGGCAGGGTCAAGAAGGGAAAAAGACACATCAGTCTGGAGAAGTCCAGATTCAGGCTTCTAAAGTTTTCCCTCCAGTGCAAGAGGGGGATTGCACAGAATATACTTCTTCCTCTAGCAGTGAAATTCAGTAACACATGCACAATGTTTGTGTCTAGGGAAGATTTCTTGAGACTCAGGGGTCCAGGGTTTTTACTGGGGACATAGGTAGAGGGTGCCTATATGACCAGCCACAATTACTGAAATTCCAGTTCAGTGTCAATTACATTATTTGCACAAACAGTCTAGGCAAGCTGGTATAGTAATTTTCTATGCCCCAGGTATGCCAAACAGCCTTATCAGGTAGTGTGGTAGACAGAATGGCAGAACAGTAGCCCTTTGAAAATGTCTAAGTTCCAATACCCAGATCCCGTTAATATGTTACTTTATATGACAAAAGGGACATTGTACGTGTGATTAAATTGAGGAACTTGAGATGGGAAGATTTTCCTGGATTATCCAGGGTTAGAGTCAGCAAAAGGTGATAAAGGAAGCCGAGGTCAGAGAAAGGCAGAGAGAGATTTGAAAATGCTATGATGCTGGTTTTGAAGATAGAGGAAGGGGTCATGAACCAAGAAATGCTGATGTCTCTAGAAGCTTGAAGAGTCAAGGAAATGGATTATTCTTTAGAGTCTCCAGAAGGAATGCCGTCTTTTGGACTTATCTTAGACTTCTGCTCTCCAGATCTGTAAAATAATGCATTTGTGTTGTTTAAAGCCGTTAAGTCTATGATATTAATAATTTGCTCCATCAGTGATGGAAAACTAATACAATTAGTAACATAGGAAATATTCCAAAAGCCAAGGTCCCAGATACCTGCCAAGGGTCAGCTCTACAAGGAGGTCCTTCTAAAGAACAACATCAGACCTATAATATTAACTCTTTTCTGCACAAGCATATAACCGGCCAATTGCCAAATGTATGAAAGGCAATGGCCAAGATCAGCAGAACTGCCTACTCAGACAGACCACAGTACACTGATGAAGCAAGAGTGAGCCCAACCAAGGTCAAAAGATCTTCAGCATCATGGGCAATAATATTACTGTTGTGGGCAATAACAAATGTTTCTTGTTTTCAGCCACTGAGTTTTATTGTGATTTTTTAATGCAGCAATAGCTAATTAACACATGGAATTCAAGGCCTTCAATTAGGAATGTATGGTCCCTATTCATATATCCTATCTTATCTCTTGTTCACAACTTTATTTGTGCTGTTCTATTTAATGTCATCCAAACAATCTTTTTTCCTTCATATCACTCTCCTCTCCTCCATGTCATCCCTGTATCTGGAATGCCTTTTCCATCCCCATCTTTGCCTACTATTTCAAAATGTAATTGACAGGCATTTGGCATGCATTTTTGTGAGCATCCAAGCTTCTAAGTCTAGTCAACTGATGCCATTTGGAATTTGGTTAGGATCACGTAGTATGTTACTAGAATTAAACAGGCTTGTAAGTCATAGCCATCTGTAAGCTCTCAAAAGAACAAATACTTTAGAAAACACTTTCTTCTCAGATGAAAAACTAAAGTTGATGAGAGAGCTGCCAAAGATATTTTTTTTTATTAGTGAGAGGGAGGCTTATTGATTCTTTGAGTGCTTATGGAACTCTTATTTCTTCAGTCTCAGAGCTATGCTGCCTGGTATTCTCATTGGCACTTTGATTATTATTGTATTTATAAAAGCTAAGAGCCCATCTGGCCCAAAGTTAGGGAGCTTGTAGTATATTTCATTGCCATCTAAGAGTTAAAGCTATCTACAAAGTCTTGAAATGTGCCAGCGTTCTGATGCAAGAGCCACAAACTTTGTTGACGATCACAAAATGGTGAGTAGGCAGATGCTCTTATTGCATAGTAAAAAAGAAACATAACAACTAACATTTATAGAGTGCTTACTGTGTGCTGAGCCTTGGGCTCGGTCATGGACATACAGAGGTAAATAATACAGAAATAGTCCTTAACTTTATGGAATTTATATACTAATACAGTATAAAAACAATAACAGCTAAAGTCCTGAGCAAATAATTTCTGTAAGTCAGCAATGAGATATAAAGGCATTTAAAGATGAAAACAAATCTGACGATCATAATGTTATCCCAAGAGTATCTCAGTATCCTTTGTATAACTTAGTCATTTCTAATTTTCGTGCCAATATTCTATAATAATCCCATAGTCAACAAATATTTGTTGAATACTAACTATATCCAAAAAAAAAAAGAAACATGAAAAAGACCAACATATTCCCTGCCCTTGTGAACCATACATTCTACTTAACCATTAACAGCGACAAGAACAAAATATCGGGGCTACAAAAAATATGGTTCATATTGCATTAAATCAACTTAATTTGTATGTTTTGCTAAATCATCAAATATACTCCTAACGTTTTTGTTCTTTTCTGGCCAAACTCTTTCATATTGAGACATGTAGATTAAATGGACAGAGTTAGACTATGAATAAACTGCAAGAATGAAAGAGGTGACCTTGGGACTTCTGGTGATTTTATTCAGTGGGCTCCCCAAGTGTCTCATTTGTATGGTGAAGGTCAGGAGGAGCATTTGACTTTAAATCATGAGTTCTAGTTTCCACTCTGCCGTGAAACAGCTGTGTGGTCTCGGACAATTCACTTAGCCTTTCGTCTTCTGTAAAAATAGGAATTTTATGTCAGCTCTGCTCAGCTTCAAAGACCTTTAACTCTCTGATCTATTTTTTCCATATAGTTATTACTTATACTTTTCTGTGTGGCTTCTGAAGGTTTAAATTTATTAGACATAAGTGGATATCTAGAGATAGAACTGTCCTGGAAGACTTAGCATCTTGTGGCACTACCATTAACTTTGCAGTGAGAACACGAAGCAGCAAAGAGCCTTTGCTTATTGAAGAAGGTGTCCTTGTACTTAGGCAAACAGAATTGGGGCATTAGTTCTGTGGGATCAGAGACTGTGAAAACCTGTTCTTACAACTGTTTCAGAAAGAACACTAGGCTTCAATTTCAGGATGTTAGCCTTGGGCGGAGCCAGAGTGGGTGTGGCTTTTGTAATTCTGCCTATCCACAGACCCATGGACTAAAAATAGTGCATGAATTTACCTTTTTAATTTTTTTTTCTGCTGCAGAGCATGAATGATGCCTGCTTTTGAAGCAGAGGAACCTCCGGGAATGCAGATTTTGCATCTTAGTCACCTTAAAACCCACCAGGGGCAGGGTAGGGAGAATTTTTTTTTTTTTTTTAGTTTGAAGATGTAAAGAAGAATCAAACAAAATGAAAAAAATATATATTATTACTAAAATCCCCCAAGCAAATATTGGTGCTTTAAGAATTTCAGTATACTATGGGAGGTGAGCCCATCTAATTGTTTCTCACGATGAAATAAAATATTTCACATGAAATTCCTTATAGCACCGAACTGATGGCTCACTCCTTAAACCCTCGGTGAAGAATGATGACATGGGCAAATAAATATTCATGAGGCCATCTAGGGCATCATAGTTAGAAAGAACCACTAATGCATTGAAAGGCAGAGGGCACGGGTAATAGAGCGAACGCTGAACTGCAAGCTGCTACCTCGCTGCAAAGAGATGCTCGCACTTCACTGAATGGCATCTCCCCAGATATCTCATTCCTTCTGCCCTCCCCACCCTCATCATGGCCTCCTTGTTTACAGTCAACTCCTTTTTTAATAAATGGTGCATTTTGCTTGTCCATGGTTGAGTATGTTTTCTTTGCATCTTCATGGTAAATATTTAATTCCAGTGTGACGTCTCCTGTGCCCCAGCTGATTCTGGAGCCTTCTCCTGGTACCTGTCAATGTTTGCTCAGGAAATGCATGTACTTTTTGATACTAGCTTGAGCCAAACACAATGTCGAGGTGAATTTGCTCTGTGCAAAGCATTTTATAGAGGTAGGACACCAAAGTGGTGAGATCAGGATGCCTAGACTAGAGCGTGAGGGGATACAGGTGTGCGTGACAGCCCAGCTGCCTGTCGTTTTCTCAGATTAACCTCGAAGCCTCTGTTTTTTTCATCTCTAAAGCGGAGACTGTAATTCTACTTACCTAGTAGAGTTATCATTAGGATTGAATGAGAAGTTCCATCATGCACGTGAAGTTCTTAGCCCAGTCTTGGGCATACAGGAGGCACTTACGTTGCTAGTATAGGCATACGCTGTACTCCTGGGCCCTGGCAGGAGCCCGACAGCAACTCAAACTGGGTGCTCTGATGGGGGCTGAGTAAAGAGTCTGCAGTGTTCACAAAGGTGTGGGCAGGGTGTGAGGTTTAAGGATTAAGGACAAGGGATATCACAGTGCACAGCGGTGTGAGCTGCTGACAGCACAGCCATTAAATGGGTGAGGGAAGGGAGCAAGTCACAGAAGCTAGATATAGAGAAAGGGGAGCTGTTTGGAGAGGCTGCCCCCCCAACTCCAGGAGCTGTGGCCTTCTGGAAGAATGCAGGGAACAAATGCCCCAGGAAATAACTGTTCCTCCTGCATTCTCCTCCTCTCTCCCTCAGTTCCTGCCTGTACCTCCTTCCTGCTGAACCCGACTACAAGGAAATCTATTTTTATAGTCCACGTGGGTCAACCTCCTGGGGTTCAGTAGGACAGGAGAGACCAACAGAAACCACCCAGTGCAGCAGGTGTTAAAATCGCACCTGTTCTTACCAACTGAAGAGACAACTAGTCCTAAGTTAGAGAGAAGTCGCAACTACAGACTAACGAAAGCAAACACATCCTGATTACGTTTAAGTACAAACAGCATCAGAAACAGGGGAGTACCCTGGAGCTAACCTCAATAAGTAAATAAGAACCACTTCCAATTAGGACCTCAGTTGTATGTAAGCAGTACTTCTAACCTAGTGAGAATTTGAAACAAATTGTTCTCCTAAGTAGTTGATGCTTTCTCTTTGACATTATTTATTCAGCAAACACAAAGATAATAAGTGGCAAAATTTACTCAGTGCACTTCTGAATTCATCATAATTCTTGAGAGGTTGAATCCTAATGAATAAATATTCTGTTCTGATACATTTCAAAGACCCAATCAAATGATTCTGGGATATTCAAATTTGGAATTTGTATTAGTTTGCTAAGGTTGCCATAACAAATTACCATAAACTGGGTGATTTACACAACAGAAATGTATTCTTTCATAGTTTGGTAGGTTGAAAGCTCAAGATTAAGATGTTGGCTGGGCCACAGGCTCTCTGAAGGCGCTAAAGAAGGATCTGTCCCAGGTCTCTAGTAGCTTCTGGTAGTTGCTTGGCTTGAGGTAGCATAATCCCAATCTTCACGTGGAGTCTCCCTGGGGGTGTCTGTCTCTGTGTCCAAATTTCCCTTTTTATTAGAACGCCAGTCATATTTGATTAGGACCCACCCTAATGACCTCATTTTAACTTCATCATTTCTGTAAAGACCCTCTCTCCAAATAAGGTCACATGCTGAGGCACTGGAGGTAGGACTGCAACATATCTTTTTGGAGAGGACACAATTCAACCCATAACGGGATTCTTTGGACCACTGTTTTCTCCTTAAGGCAGATCATGAGAGCTGGCTATAGAGCGATCGCTCCGTGTCCTGCTTTCATTGTCCTATATATAAACATCTGCCTATGTGCAGTGACAGGCTATAGCTGGGGGTAGCTTCATGAGACACTGGGCCCCAAGAGGGACAATGCCATTGTATTCTTTAAGAAGCAAAGAATAAGGGCAAAATTAATGTAAATCAGCCAGCTTAAAGGAAATCCAGGGTTACACCTGAGAAACAAAGCACCAGACCTTATAGTAGCAGCAGGAAGCAGAGCTCCTTAGGGACTTGCCGAATGGCTCTCCCTCTTGTGTGCTCTCAGAGCAGCTTTTTCCCAGAGCAGGCTTCAGGCACCCTCTGTAGACTGCCCGGGAGTCCACAGCACATCTCGGGCTGACCCAGACACAAGCCAGAAACAACTCAGACTGTTTCAACTCCAAAGCAACTTGAACATGGTTAGCCTGTTACTTCTTCACCAGCCTCCTGCCCCTGTAGTCCCTGCTCAAAGACAAAAGGCACTCATCTTCCTCCCTCTCCCTTGCTCCCCCTTTCCTCCTGCCTCTCCATGAGTGTCTCCCCCCTTTCTTGTATGCTTATCCCCTCACTGTTAAGCACCCCATTGAATTTCTCCTAGGATTTTGTCCTTGGCCCATCCACTTTCTCCCCTTGTATGCTCCAAGAATAACCTCATTCGGCATCATAGTTTCAGCCACTGCCTATTCCCCATTTCCCCAAGGTGGTGTTAGGCAGAGCTCTGCATTTTCTCAATTTAACAACTTGCCACATGAATGTTTTGGTCTCTTCCACTAAACCATAAGCTTCACGAAAGGCTCAATCATATATGTCTTTTTGTCATTGTATTTCCTGGGGTCTCAGAGTGATTGGCATATGATTGTCAATAAATATTTACTGAATTGTACAGGACAAAATGTCTTCAAAATATTTATCTTGAACATCCCTCCTGAACTTCAGATGCTGACATACACCTGCCATTTCTTGTTCCATAGGTGCCCATCCGTCAGAAACTGAACAACTCCCAGTCCGGCCTTCCTATTTCTGGATTGCTTCATCTCCCACATTGAAAGCCTGAGAATCCTTTCTTTACTCCTCTCTCACCTTCCATCAATCAGAAGGTCCTTCCAAATCAATCTCCTAAATCTTTCTCAAGTTCATCCTCTCTCTCTAATCTATTCCCCCACTAGACTCAAACTCCTGGCCTCAAGCAGTCCTCCCATCTTGGCCTCCCACAGTGCTGGAATTACAGGCATGAGCCAACATGCCCAATCCCCCCCCTAAAATATAAGCTCCACGAGGACAGGGATGTTTGTCTGTTTTGTTCGCTGCAATAACCCCAGTGCCTAAAATAGAGCCTAACACATAATAGATGCTCAAAAATATCTCTTGAATGAATGAATCCTACTAATACCCTAGTGCAGGGCATGCACTCTCTATTTCAGTTATCTGTGCTGCATAATGAACATCCCCCAAACTTAGTGGCTTAAAACAACACTAATTTATTCTTTCCGACGATGGTTCTAGGACTGGTTTTGCCTGGGCTCACTTGTATGGTTGCAGTCAGAGAACTGCTGGAAGGGCTGGCTGACTGGGGTGCCTCAAATCTCTTCCGTGTTGCCCCTCATTATCTAGCAGGCTAGACTAACTTCTTCACAGTAAGGTGGTCTCAGAGTTCCAACAGGTAGAACATGGAAGGTGCATGGCCCCTTAAGCCCTAGTCTTGGAAGTCACATAGGGTCACATCCACTGCATTCTACTGTTAAAAATCATGTCACGAGGCTAGGGAAGATTCAAAAGTGTTGAGAAATAGACTGAACCTCTTGAAAGGTGGAGTGGCAATGTCACATGGTGCTATGGCTTGAGTGTATGTGGCCTTCCAAAATTCATATGTTGAAACCTAATCACCAAGGTGATGGCGTTGGAAGGTGGGCGCTCTGGAAGGTGATAGGGTCACGAGGTCTCATCTCTCCCAGGTAGTATTAGTGAACCTCTCGTGTCCTCCCACTCTTGCGCCATGTGAGGACACAGCATTCATCCTTGTTGCCCTTTTTGCCCCTTCTGCCATGTGAGGACACAGCAAGAAGGCCCGCATGAGACGATAAATGCCAGTGCCTTGATGTTGGACTTCCCAGCCTCTAGAACCTTTAGAAATAAATGTCTGGTTTTTATGAATTATCCAGTCTTAAGTATTTTGTTATAGCAGCACAAACAGACTAAGACAAACGATGAAAATGCATAAACACAGGAAGGTATGGTTCATTGGGAGCCATTATGATCATGCTCGACCACACCATCTCCCTTCCAGGTTACTGCAGCAGCCTCTAACTGCTCAGGCTGCGCACACTCCAGATCTGCTTCCCGTGGCTGCCAGGATGATCTTCCTGAAGCACAAATTTGACCCTGCTTCCATCTGCCAAAGCAACATCCTTTGACTAACAAAGGATTAGTTATAATTACAGCTCCATCTACCTATCACTGACACTATTTTGGCGCAATGCAGAAGAAGTTCATCGACACGTGCACACACTGGCTGGCTCAGGTGATGGCCCACAAAGATCCTTGACCCATCTGTGGGTGGCACGAGACACTTCCCCCTGAACGTGGGGCCAGCAGTCCGAACTTGCTGTTACAACTTGGCCATCTCCTCATTTTGACTGTGAACTGAATTCTTATAAAATAAGCAGTGACAAAGGGAAAAATTAAATAGAAGGAAGATTCGGAAACAAAAGGCAGGTGGTTTGTAAAGGGTGAAATTTGTGGAAAGAGAGGGCTAGAAGAGAAATGAAACCAAGATCTTTTCTTACTCCTTTGGTCCTCTTTCAGTAACCAAGACTTAAAATAAGAAACTGGAAATTATGGAGAATATGCATGTTCTTTGTCTTTCTATTGTTTTTAATTTCAATATATGGATTTTAAATGTTTGAAAGATATGGCAGGAATCACAGATGCTTTTACTTACAAGCTTCACAGAGCTAAGCTGCCATCATTAGCATCCGGGGCAAATACTTCCCATGCACCCACCACATGTTCCTCTGGAGTGCTCCCTGGTTTTGTTTCTGTACATGCTGTGTCCCCAGGGCACCCTGCAGGAGATGATACAGAGAACTCCAAGAGGATAGGAATGCAGTGATGGCCTAAGATGCACAAAATGCCTCTCTGCTCCTTCTGTTTGCCCAGTTACATAGTGAAAGGCTGTGGGAGTCAGGTGGAATGGCAGACAGAGCTCAGTTAACAGGAAAATTTCTGGAGTAAATTGGCAAAAGTGGCATTCAGCTGAAAATGCACTTCTTCCTCCCGTCATTCACGGGCCGTAGCACCAGTGGCGCGATTTGAGATTCTTATTATTCTGATCTGGAAACTCATAAAATGACAGAAGGAAGGGTGTTACCAGCTTGAATAAAGAATTAGATGTAAATACAGGACGATGAGAAAGCCAGAAAAGAGGTCATGCCTGTAACCCTGGTACTTTGGGAGGCCAAGATGGGAGGATCGCTTGGGTCCAGGAGTTCAAGACCAGCCTGAGCAACATAGTGAGACCCTCATCTCTAGAAAAAATAGAAAAATTAGCCAATCATAGTGGCACACCAAGTCCCAGCCACTTGGAAGGCTGAGGCAGGAGGATCTTGAGCCTAGGAGTTTCTTCAGGAGTCTGGAACTTTGGAACATGAAGACACAGATGACAACAGGCATCCTGGTTACAAATAATGGAACTGGAGCAGAAGCCTCAGAAATGCCTGCTAGCTGACTTTGCCTTTGCCTCTGCTTGCAATGTGACCCTGAGATAGAATTGAAGGAAGTGGGAGCGCCAGCTCACCCCCATAAGGCAAGAATAGACTTCTAAAGTAACCAAGGACTGTTGCTCTATCAGGTTGGGTACAATGACCCCTTAGGCACTTCATGCCTCTGTTAGCAGGAATTCCGCACACTGCCTCACCTGGTAATCCTTGGCAATAACCCAGAGCCCCAGAGGACTTCCCCAGTGTAAAGGCTCAGTCCTGTCACTTCTACCATAAAAAAGAATGAAATCATGTAATTTGCAACAACATGAATGGAACTGGAGGCCTTTATGTTAAGTGAAGTAGGTAGGCATGGAAAGACAGATACTGATGTGCTCATTCACATGTGAGCGCTAAAGAAGTTGATTTCATGGAGATAGAGAATAGAATGACAGAGACCAGATGCTGGGAAGGATGTATGGAGGGGAGGTAGGAATAAAGAGAGGTCGGTCAGCGGGTACAAACATACAGTAAGATAGAAGAAATAAGCCCCAATGTTCAACAGCAGAGTAGGGTGACTACAGTTAAAACAATGGATTGTATATTTCAAAGTAGCTAGAAGGGAGGACTTGAAATGTTACCAACACATAGAAATGATAAATACTCAAAGTTATGGATACCTCAGATATGCTGACTTGATCATTATACATTCTACGCATGCAACAAACTATCATGTGTACCCTATAAATATGTAAAATATTTTGTATCAATAATAGAAAAAGAAAGGAAGACTCCACATCTTTCTCAGCAACATTCAAGGGTCACATGTCAGTGATTATCGGGCAAGACTGACCTCCTCTCTCTTCCCTGGAGCTGCAGCTCCTTCCTCTGTGTTTCCACAGCATGCCTCTCGGCCACACCTTTTTGACAGCATTTTCCATACAGCCCTGTTATTATTTCTTTGCATATCTCTGTCTCCATCTTTTTGAGCTCTTAGAACTTGCACAGTGCCTGCCTGTAATAAAGGGTAAATGTGGGTTGAATGAATGAATGAATACTACCTTAGAAAGTATCTAGAACCCCTGCTTATATTCACATAGACCTGGAAGTGGGTAAAGGAAGAATATAGGGAGTAAAAGTAGACTAAAATCTTCAAGTTACATAGGGAGCATCAAAAGATGCTATTTAATTCTCTTATTTTGATAATTAGAGAATTATACATGTATTTTTTAAAAATTAAAGATAAATGGCTTCTTCAGTCCTCTGCTGTTATTGGGACAGGCAGCTACCACGACTATCATTTTACGATACAGAACCTTAGGTTCAGGTTGGTTGAGTGACGTATCTAAGGTCTGCAGCTAGTAAGCAGTAGAGGTAGGTTCTGCCCTGAGGACTATCTGCCTCCAAGTCTGTTTTTTTGGCTTTTTAAAGAAAAATTTTATAGAGACAGGGTCTGGCTATGTTGCCCAGGCTGATCTCAAACTCCAGGCCTCGAGCAATACTCTCGCCTCAGCCTTCCAAAGTACTGGGATTATAGGCGCGAGCCACTGCGCCCAGCCTCTACTTTATTCTTAACAGTATTATTCTTAATAATTATTACACAATTGTTTGTGCAATAAAGACCAGTTTTTCTCCTTTTTCCCCCTTTGTATTTTTATCCAAATACAAAAAGCCTCACTCAATTATAAAAGTAATCCATTTTTATGTTACTAAAAATGTAAAATGTGGGCCAAACACAACAAATAGTTTTCTCTCTCTCCAGTGTCTATTAGGATACTTTCAAAGTGCTCATGAGTCTTCGGTGACAACCAGCTGCCTTCCTATCTCCTCCCAGACTGGGGCTCAGGTGCTCACATCCCAGACCGTGGCTGTCAAACACACGTCAGCCTTACTGGACTGTGGGCCTGAGGCCTTGGACACACCTGCCACATTCCCATGTCACCTCTGTGGGACAAAGAAAGGTGAGCTGGTGGGACACTGCCCAGGTGATGTGAGATCTTATAGTTTCCTGGTGAAGGGATATGGGATCCCTGCCAGTTTACTAGATTTATGGCCTTGGGTCAGCTTCTAAACCTCAGTTTGCTCATCTGCCAAATGATGGTGAATGACATTACCAGGGCTGTTGTGGGGATTCAATGAGATAATGTCTGTTAAACTCTTAGCCCCCTACCTGGTGCATATAGTGCTCAAAACATGGCCATTAGGAGAGGCTTCCCACTGAGAACAAAAAGGGAAAACACATCCATCGTGACCCCTGTCTTAGACACTTGAATAACTCCCTGTCTCCATTCTCTAGGCTGCATATGCTCCGGGAGAGGAAAGCAATAATGGAGGAGCACATGGTATCTCTCGTGCAGTCTCAATGGCATTGTTGGAGAATCAACCGCAATCTCCTGTGTATGTTCTATCCTCAGTTGCATATTTCTAACGATTACCCCTGTTTCCATATTACCTTAGAGCAAATCCTTAGGGGCATTTCTTAGTCTTCTTCTCAATTGCCTTCCTGTGTTGTTATTGCCTGAGCACTTAGAATTGCAGGATTTAAGAAAAAGAGCAAAAATGATGGGTTTACATTCACTTGCACATAAAAAGCATTTGCTTTTGTCAAAGTGGAAGGTAAAAGAACATTCCTAATCTGTTTCAAATTAGTTAAAGTTACATTCTTATAACAATAGCAGAATCAATAAAAGATTTGCTTACAATTCACTGATCGCATATTACTCTATTTTAAATCAGCATCTCTCAAAGCACACTCTATGAAATGCCTTTTCTGAAGAATGTTAGTAGGCGTTAACACAACATTAAAAATAATTCCTTGCCAATAAAATATGAGAAAAGGCTCTCCAAACCTTTGAAATGAAAGCGTGCACCGTGAATCGCTAAAGGGAGTTATGGCGTGCAATATTTTCCAAATTGGCTTTCAAGCTCTGTTTGTGAGAAACATCTCACAGGACTCATGTTCTTCTAAATACACTTTGGAAAATGGTTATAAACTCTGGGAAGGAAAAAAAAAAACATTTCCTGATGGTTCTATAAAATCAAACGTGGAAGAGAGAGGCAAGAATGACATCCCTGGGAACAGCCGGAGAATCTCGCGTTCTGTCGCCAGACACCAGGAAATGAAGTGAGAGGAGGAGAGTGGTCAGCGATGCCCCAGCCAGTCCAATGGGGCAGCAAGTTTGGAGACAAAGTGCCGCATGTGTAGAGAGCTCTGCCACCCTGGCTGCTTTGGTGGCAGCAGAAAACAAAGCGTACCCTGAAGAGGGTATGCCACCTAAACATGGCAGCGGATGGGTGTGCAGGAGGGAGGGTGGTGTAGGACATTCCTCTCTTTAGGCTTTTTGGAACTATGATGGAACCGTGCAAAGAAATTAAACCAGTGTCATCAACAATGAAATCAAAGGCCTGATTATGTATTTTTGCAATAGTATGCAAAAATGCCAGGATTTTTAACCACATAGAAAACAAAAACAAAGAATGAGCACTTCAATTTTTCCTCATTTAGACTTACCACCACGGCATCCAAGTAGCTCGTGCTTCTTTCCCGTATTCCTTCTCCAGTTCCCTTGTCCCCTTTCCCGGCTTCACTCTTGGATTGCGTGGTGGCTCGTCCTCTTGTTTGGCTGCAGGGGCCCCCGTGTGGCCTGGGAATGCCCCCGCCTCACTGCAGCCTGCCTTCTTCCTTTCTGCCTCTGTCCACGGAACCCCGAGCCTGCTGGCCACTTCTCCGGCTCCCTCTCCTCTGTTGTTCTAGGTAGTCCACGTGGATTTGGGGGAACCTGGGGGAAATAAATGGTAGAGCCCTTAACCTCATTATTCACCTTTTTTTAAAAAAAATAATAATAACACTTATCGAGGGTCTCTAGCTGCTGGGCAGTTAGGGGAGCCACAGTAACACATGTGGCAACTGCGGGGCTTCGCAGCCGCGCCTGAGTTCAGACAGGGGAGAGGCCGTATTAGAGAGGGGCAGGGAGGGCTTTGGGAGGAGGAGAGTCTACAAATGCGCTCTGGAGGGTGGGTAGGGTTTAGAGAGGCAGAGGTGAGTTGAGGAGGGCAGCGTGGGCAGGCCAAGCTGGGGTGTTTGCGAGGACAGTGGTGTCAGGCCTGCCAGAGCAGAGGGCTTACAGGGGAGGTGACTTTGAACAGACCAGAATGAAGACAGGCTCCGCAGAGTTCTGAGTGGTTGCCGCTATGAAGAACCGCGGGTGCTATCATCAAGGTTCTTTCGGTTGCCAGCAACAGAAATCCACTCAAGCTAGCTTAGGTAAAGGGGATGTTTATTGTAGGTCTTGTGGGTTCTGGAAAGCTCTTGGCAACAGTTACCTTCTTCCTATCTAAGTGGCCTCCTCCAGCCTCTGCTCCAGGCGCCCCTCTCTGCGGACCTCCCCCCTGCAGGCTCATCTGCTTTCCCACGGTCCAGAGTCACCTTCTTAACCTATGTGACCTCTTAGCTCCGTGGCTCATCTACTCACTGTCCCAATTCTCAGGTTCTGGGAGAAGAATCCGACTGGTCCAGTTCATGCAATCCTGCCAGGTTAAAGGGAATTATTTGCATAGGGGTTTCCTTCCCTGTTGACAGTGAACTTCCCAAGGGAAGAGACTGTGACTCTTTTCTCCACCATTGTTTCTCCAGTACTTGGCACAGAGCTTGGCACATTGTCAGTCTTCAAAAGATATTTACTAAACAGATGGACGGCCAGTTTACAGATGGATTGTGTTCAGCCAGCTGTGGGCATGGGGGAGGGTGGGCTCAGCAAGAGGGGCCACGGGCACAGGGAGTTTCCGCTGCAGCACATGCAGGCGTAGCCACAGCGATTGACCACTCCGTGCTCAGAAGGTCATTAGAGCCTCACTGAGTTGCTGGTTGGTTGCCATAAAGCTCAGATCTAAATTTCCAGCTTAATTTTCGCAGCTGTTTTCAACTTAGCTTTTTCCAATACAAGCATGCCTGTCCACTCCTTGACTAAAATTTTATGAATTTTTCACTTAATGATTATTAGAATGGCTCATTGCCTCTTTGTCTTTGGTAACTTGCCCCTATCTTTAAAAAGTCATACATCATAATAGCAAAACTAAAAAGTTATAAATGATACACGAATAGGGTGAAGACAGGTGGCTCCGGGCCATGAGTCCTACCTGGACTGAGGACTCGTGAGAATGATTCTGTCTGTGTGGCCCAGAGGAGAACAGGGGCTGTTGGCTTCCTTGGCATGAAGAGGGCCCTGGGCCCTCTCAGCAGAGAGGGAACAGAGTAAACACAGGGCCTTTGATAGCCTGATGACAGGGTAGAGAAGCAGGCTCTCTGGTTTTAGCACATCTGTCTCCTTCTACCCAAGCTGTAGAATATTCTGAAACCTTCAGCTTTACCTTCCAGCCATTCACAGGTGGCTCATTACATGACTAACCAGACTAACACCCATAATGTATTGGTGTAAATTTTGTGGCTGGGATTACGTTCTGACTTTGCTGAACCGGAATATTCTGGCTCTGGCTTCATCTTTCTAGGAGTCTGCTATGTACCCCAAGCCCACAATCCTCAATTCTCTAGCATCCCTCTCCTTCACCTTGTATCTGCCCATATCTGCTTCCCACACATCTGCCCTGCACCCCTCTAGGAGTCTATAATGGGGTCCCATTTAGAGGTTCCTTGACCACGGATGGCACAGAATATTGCACTGTCCCTGCAGCCTTTCGGAGGAGGCCTTGGGGAGGTGGGCAGCCCAGGGCCCTCCCTCCCCATCCCCCATGTCCCCTACTGGCTGCACAGTCTGTAGATAGCTATGCCGAGCTCCCCACTCCCACCGCTGTCCTGTTGCCTTAGCAACGAGACTGAGAAAGTTGAGTTTCCTGGTATCCAAGGTTACCCTGTGTTCAGACAACTGCTACATACTACACACATACATATGGATCTATAATTGGTTCAACGACAGGAGGTTTTTCTTGTGTACAGGTTTATGCAGATGACATGCCGAATCTGGGCCTGATCATGAGATTCCCTTTCATTTGTGTAACCAGAGGTCAGGGTTATAAATAGGGACACTGGGTCACCTTTGCAATGTTTAATGGGCCTCCCCCAATCAGCAGAAAAGAGCTCTCCTTCTTTCTCTCCAGGGGTAAGGGAAGTGGGCCCTTAAAGGAAGGGGCGAGGAAGATGGGAATGGGGTAAAGGGAGGGTGAATCTTCCTAATTTTTTTTTTTTCCTGAGACAGAGTCTCACTCTGTTGCCCAGGCTAGAGTGTCCTGGCATCAGCTCACAGCAACCTTAAACTCCTGGGCTCAAGCGATCCTTCTGCCTCAGCCTCCCAAGTAGCTGGGACTACAGGCATGCGCCACCATGCCTGGCTAATTTTTTCTATATATATATATTTTTAGTTGTCCAGCTAATTTCTTTCTATTTTTTTAGTAGAGACAGGGTCTCGCTCTTGCTCAGGCTGGTCTCGAACTCCTGAGCTCAAACAATCCGCCCGCCTCGGCCTCCCAGAGAATTACAGGCGTGAGCCACGGCACCTGGCCAAATGTTCCTATTTATTTATTTTTTTTTGAGTTAGTGGATTTCTGAAAGAACAGGAAGGGGCATCTCAGTACGTTACAGTTCATAGCCCTGGATGCTATTTCTGGGGATCTTAAAGGCCTTCTCCTACAAGATAGCCAAGTGTCAAGCTTTTAGTTCAAGGGGCATATGTAGCCCACTCCAGATGGCGGGATCTGAGCAGAGGTAGCAGGCCTCATGCCAGGTCCCTGGGAGCCCCACCCTGCTCTCTCCTGCAAACTGCAGCTGCCCCGGGACTCTCAGCCCAGCTCAGCCACACAAATTCCTCAGGCTCCTGGCCCTATTCAGGGCTGCTGGTTCCCACCTTGGCTCGCTACTAACAGCTAAAGCAGTTTCACAGGCATCTCATACGATCCCGCAAAAATCCAAGGAGGAGGAAGGAATTATTAGGTCCATTTTGCAAAGTGAGCCAACAGGGACCTCAAGCAGCATGGCAGCGTGGAGACTTGGTGGGGCCTGGTGCACGTGCTCTGGGGCCTGGGGTCCTCTTCTCTCCATGCTTAACCCCACGACCTGCTGCAGGTAATTCTCCATCTCATTGAGAAGAAGTTTTTGCATACCCCTTTTATGTGGTGTTCTCTCAGAGAAATTGGAAGGAATTAAAATGATCCCGTTGGCTGTAGTATTACAGTTTTCAATCAAAAGTTCATGGCTACAGTGACAATATTTTCCAAACTAAAAAATAGGACATGTAGTCTGACCAAAGATTCTTCCTAATCTCTGAATTTGATTTTATAGAAAAGAAAGCTCATCAAAATTACATCTCATTCAGTTATGCATTTAACCAATGGCTGTCAGTAGAAAACATGAAATTACTTGAATCAGGATTCTCTTAGAAAGTTCAGGACTATTGTGGTTGTATTAATGATGCTGTAAGGTATATAGCCATGCTTACTAATTTTTTTTTTAATTTACATTCTCTTTTTCTTTCAAGAAGATTCAAGTGATTTCTAAACAATTTCTATTAATCTGTTTGCGAATATGGATATTGAGTTTAATAGAAATTGATCACTTTGACCAAGCTTCTAAGAAACCTGACAGAACTAATATTTAAAAAAGAACTGTAGAATTCTCATTGTTAATTATATCTTTTTTAAAAATTCAGACTAGGAAATTAGTAAAGTCAACAGTTCAGACTTGAAAAAATGTGATTTTTGATTTATAAATCATGATTCGTTTTTCAAAAGCTTTTAAAGGAAATTTTATCCTAGTTTTCAGTTTTTTTCTGGTTTCCTTTCAAGGAAGTTTGAGAAAGATTTAATAAACATGCAGGTCAGGCAGATGTCTGGAATTTCTGAGAATGAGATTGTAAATTCTTTGCTACCAGATCTATCCTAAGAAGAAAAGCTGGTGATAGCAACATGCTAAGAACTTTATTTAATGAGAATCGAAAATAATGAAATTTTAGTATTAATCTGATGAAGCTACACCCCAGAAACATAGGGAGTGCAGCAGTCATATCATTTCTTATAGGTTTTAAAATTAATAAAAACCTAATTGCAGTACAATTTTATTACATTTTTATATTGCTTGTAAAATTATAATTATACAAATATAAAAATAGCTTCCGTTATTTGAGTTCTCTCATTTTCTGCTGCTCTCAGAACAATCTATCCTCAAACATAACCCTAAGCACCTTTAAATTACTTGTTTTATAACATCAACAAAATTAAGCTCCCTGTTTGTCTAGAGCATTTCGCAAGAAAATACTCTTAAGATTTAATAAATGTTTCACAGATTTGAAGAGAATGGAAATACACAGAGTCACATGACAGCCTTTTGAAAATGGGATTTGTATTCTCTCTGCAGGTGACTATTAAAAAAACAGTATGAAAACTCAGAACCCTAATATTATTAATAAATATTATGGACGCTAAAGCTCCGTAGGGCTTCTCCACCTTAAACATGTTTGTTTTTATTTAATCTTTAAAACTGGAAATTACCAACTGCCAAATTTAGTATCATTCATGGCCTCGTGTCCAGGATCTCAAATTTCTTCCCACTTTGGACACATGTCTGAAACTTATTTCCATAAATATTCAGAAACTCACAAAGTTTATGTAGGCACATTTTACGTAGATATTCATGTCTTCTCCTGCATCTTACTGGTGTTATGTTTTTAACCTTTGAGCAGGTGAGGCATAATCTTTTCTGGAGTCCAGGTGTGCAGTAATTAAACCGCTTATCGGGGAAGCAACACCCCAGAGTGAAACCTGGTACGAAATGTAACTGGGTTGAACTGGATTCCAGAAACAGCTACCAGATTTGCCCAGAGCTGACTCTATTACACACACAACCAACCACAGTGAAAATGGGTCATAAACACAGCTTGCATTACAGAGGCAACCAGATTTTGGGCACCGCACCAGGATCTTTCTTTTCCTCCCCACTTTATCTTTGGCCAGGCTCCACACTAGCACAACCGGACCTTTGTTCTGCTGCCCACCCAGCAAAGTCAATAGGGCTTCCTATTCTTGGATTTTTCCTCCATCTGCTCAAAAGGGGCCCCCCTCCTACCCTCTAAATCAAGATTCACGCAGTGGGCAGCAGCTCCTCCTACTAGAACTTGAACTTGAAGGGTGAAAGAGAAAATAGAATTGAGTTGCCTTTTGGGGGGTGGGTTAATTAAAGTTAATCCTGTGTGGAATTAATGGCTTGAATGCCACAGTTCTCCTCTCTTCCCTTCACCGGCGCTCTCCTGCCCGGCATTCTGCTCACACTGCTGTGACACCTGGTTTCCTGACATACTGTTGTAGTACTAGCTTCTTAACAGAGTCTCTGCTCAGCACACTCGTTCTTTCCAATCTGTACTTCCAAGCTCAGTCTGTCATCTGTTCATCAATTCAACACATTTGCTGATCTTTTGCTGTGGGCCAGACTTTGTGCTGGGGATGCAAAGATCCACTCATGCAATCAATCAATCATCAATATTTTTTGAGCAACTATTATGTGTTCTGGGTGCTAGTTTATAGCAGAGAATAGAGCAGTCTTTGGGGAGCTTAAAATCCAAGGGGGGAGTGGAAACAAATAAGTTATATACATAACTTACACACTATGTTAAATCAGTGCCCTGAAGAAAAATAAAGCAGGGAAACGGGTTGGAGAGTGCCAGGTGGAACACGGCAATTTGAAACTGGGCAGTTAGGGATGGCTTCACTGTAAGGATGACCTTGAGTAAAGGCCTGCATGAGGTGAGGGAGTGGATGTGCAAGTCTGGGTGTGAAGACAATTTTATGTGTCAATGTGACTGGGCTAAGGGATGCCAAGATGGCTGGTTAAACATTATTTCTCAGTGCATCTGTGAGGGTGTTTTTGAAAGAGATTGTTATTTCATCAGTAGACTAAGTAAAAAAGACACACCCTCAACAACGTGGGCAGGCATCATCCAATCCATCAAAGGACCCAATAGAACAAAAAAGCAGAGAAAGGCCGAATTTGCTATTTGCTTAGCCTGGGAAACCCATTTTCTCCTACCTTCAGAGGTCGGAGCTCTTGGCTCACGGACTGTCAGATTCTGTGGTCTTTGGCCTTAAACTGGAAATTACACCCTCAGCCCCTCTTGCTTAGCTCTTCAGTCTTGGACTGAATTACACCACCAGGGTTCCTGGTTTTCCAGATAGCGGATGGCAGATGATGGGACTTCTTGGCCTCCATAATTGCCTTAGCCAATTTTCAAAATAAATCTCCTCTTACATATCCATATATATCCTGTTGGTTCTGTTTCTGAAGAGAACTCTGACTAATACACTGGAGTAGAGCCGTCCTGCCAGAGGGAATAGCCATGCAAAGGCCCCAAGGCAGGGGCATGCTTGGTGCTGCATGTGCTGTAAGATCAGCAGGGAAGCCAGGGTGGCATCGTGCTTGCTGGGGGAGAGTAGCAGGAGATGGGATCAGAGAGGTAAGTGGTGGGGGCAGATCATGTAGATCTTATAGGACATGGAAAGGACTTTGACTTCAACTCTCAGAGGAGTGCGGAGCCATCTGAGGGTTTAGAGCAGAAGAGGGACATGTTTGCTGTGGAGAAATGTGACTATCTGGGGCTGGGGCAAGAGTTAGAAGGCCACTGCAGTGATGCTCATGAGAGATGGGGTGGCATGGGGCAGGGCGGGAATATGGATATACACGTTACACGGAGAGAGACTGGCAGGACTTGCTATATATAGATCTTATGTGGGATGTGAGGAAAAGAAGGAAGGTGTGACTCTAGGGTTTTAGGCCTGAAAGCTGGGGAAATAAGAATGAGACACAACACCTGCCCTCAGAGAGCTCACAGTCTAAGGAGGGGCCTCTGGTGCAGGGCTAACCTGCTGCCACAGAGTAGGTGCTGCAGGATAAGTTTGTACAGGGTGCCGTGGAGAGTCCGGGTGGCAGAGGAGGTGCTGTGAGCTGAGTCTTGCAGGGAGTAGGAAATGGCCGGGCTGGCAAGGTTGGGGAGGACATTCCGGATTGAGAATCCAAGGAGGGCATGATGTGCTCAAGAGATGCTGAGTCAACCAGCAAGCCTGGGGCAGGGGAGGAAGTGGCCACTAATGAGTTCGAAAAGCCAGTGTGGCTTCAGTGCTGCCACACTGACCAAACGGCTATTCCTAACCCCTCTCCCTTGCCATCTCATCATGGTGGAGAAGGTAAATCCACATCTTCTCCATCTCTTTTGCAGCTAGCAGCGGCCATGTGGTACAGTTCTAGCCAATGACAGTAACCTTATATCTGCTTGGGGTTTGCAGCAGGAATGTGCGTTGTTCTCTTGAGTTAGGACACAGTCATGGTTGCTGGTCAGGAACTAACTCTTTCTGCTTGGAATCCACGTGATGTGTGGAGTGCAGCCAACAGTGGGCAGCCCCGAGGTGGTAAGCCCAGGGGAGCAGAAGCAGGAAATAGAAAGTTGGGAAGAGAATGAGTCTTTGAGGAGGGTGAGCTGCTGTCCCCTCTCTGGGTGCCTGCTTCCAGCCTTCCTGTTGTATAAAATAATTTAATGTCTGCTTGCTTAAGCCTTTGTCAGTTGGATGTTTTGTAAGTGCCCAAAGTGTTCCGTAAGTAATGAGCCAAGGCCTTCTAGACCTTGCCGAGTTGCTCTGACTTGTAGGCAGTGGGGAATTGCTGAAGGGTTTAAGGGAAGTGACGTGGGCTGATTTTGATCTTAGATCCCTCAGGTGCAGCGTGAAGACCGACTGGACATGGGAGGCTCCCATCCAGTGGAGCTTAAGGTGGTCCCGGCCTGGGTGGGGCATCTGGGGCCCTTCCCCACCCTTGCTGGCCTCCCCCGCAGGCCCCCAGCTCTCTGCACTGTCCTTCCCTGCAGCCCTCTGCTGGCGCTGGGCTTTCGTCAGGCTCCCTGGGGCAGCCACCTAGCAGGTGGCCTTGTTTACCTTCCTCTCTCCTATAAGACTCATGACCCTTCCTGTTCTGGCCATACCCGTCCACGCTGGTGACTGTAGAACTGTGTGCGTCAGTAGGTCCTTCTCAGGGGTCAAAAGCCTGATTCTAGACCACACTCTGGCTTTATTGGGCTGAGGAACCTTGAACAAATGACTTTAACCTCTGCAGGCTCTGGTTCCTTTACTCTAAAATCTGGGGTATAGAAATGGAAGTTCTCTTGCTGCTCCAATGTTCTATAATCCTAGGACATCTGGGCCTAACCAGTAGTCAGATGGAGGCTGTCAACAGGGCAGGCTGGGGGCATCTCCTGGAAGTTCTCTGCCCCCACACGCTCCCCACCCTCAGGCACAGTGGCTGCAGACCCAGCTCGAGTGACCTCATTCTTCTGGGTCCTGAAGACCTTTGGACTTCCCTTCCTGCCCCACTGCTGTGCGAATTCCCCTGGAGAGGACCTGCTTCAGTCTCTGTCTGCTAGCTGGGGAGGAAAAGAAAATGGAGGGACTTAACGTGAATTTATGAAAATTGCCTATCAGGGGAGGAACACAGGGGCAAGAAGTGAAAAGGAGATTGATTGGAAACATCCAGAACTAGACTTCCCTTGCTTAGAAAACCCTTTGCCGTTGAGCCATCCTCACGTCCAACCCCTCCATAGCCCCTGGGCCATCCCCAGGCCTTCCCAGCTCGCACCCTGATGCTCATCCTCCCAGGCCCACCCTCCTTACTGCCCACTCCCCATCTGAGATAAGCAGTTCAGGTGGCAGCACTTGCGTTTCTTGTCAAGGCCTGGCGATGTCTGCCAAGTGTTTATATTTTTAAAGAGAGAGGTTATGCAGATGCTCGCAGGAGGTAGCATGCTCCTTGTGAGTGATTCCATGCCCCCGTCCCCGTGCTCAGATCCCCCAGGTCTCCAGGCCCATCAGCCGAGTGGGGTGACAGCATGGGCTGGGATGGACCACGGAAGAGCCAGCCCAGGCCTTAGTCCCCGGTGGAGAATGGCCAGGGAGGTGTGGAGGACCCTGTGTGCCCAAGCTGGACAAGCCTTGGTCATGGTGCCTCTTCCGTGCCCTCTCTGAGCATTGTCTCTCCTTGTGGGCAGCAGGAAAAGGGGCAAGAAGAGCTTCTAATCCTTGCCCTTTCCCACTGAAGTAGTTTCTGTGCTGCGTAACTGACCACCACAAACTTAGCCGCTTAAGACTATTGCAGCGTATCATCTCGGAATTCCTGCAGACCAGAGATCCGGGCATGGCAGAGCTGGGATTTCTGCTCAGGGTCTCACAAGGTGGAGGTCAAGGAGTCAGCCAGGCCTATGGTCTCAGCTGGAGCTCGGGAGTCTCTTCCCAGTTCCCTCAGCTTGTTGGTGGAATTCCCTTCTCCCAGTTTTCTTGCCACCTGTCAGCAGGGTGGCTGTCAACTCCAAGAGGCCTCCCTCAGGTCCACACCATGGCCTCTGTAGGTGTTCACAACATGGCAGTTTGCTTCCTCCTTCGAGGCCAGCAGGACAAATCTCTCACCAGTGGGTGAACATGGAGTCATTCATAACATGGAGTAATCCAGGAGTGACTATCCCATTGCGCTCCCAAGCCTGGCTACACCAAGGAAGTGGGGGACATAGGGCATGACCCCAGGGGCAGGACTTCCGGGCCACCTTGGATCCTGGCCACAGTCCCACTGTCTCCTGTATCCTTCCCCTCCCATCTGCTTGCTGCACTCCTTTAAGATTTAGTATCTAGAGCCTTCCTACCTCTAGAAGAATGTAAGTCATATTCTAGAATAGGAATTTTATTGTCAAAAGGGAATTTGAACTGAATCAAAAGAATTTGAACAGAACTAAGCCTCCCTCATTGCCTAATCTGAAGCTCACCAGATTTGTTGACCAAACCATAGGGTTCACTGTGTTCTAGGTCCTACTATTGAATGCTTTATATACAAGATTTTATTTAATTCCCTCAACATCTGTATGAGGGGAGCATTGGCGTCTCCATTTTACAGATGAGGAATATGAGACTCACAACAGACTCACGGAGACTCACAAGGGCAGCAGCAGAAGGGACAGATTTTCCCAAGGCCCTGCTCTTAACCACAGCAGCACAGTGCCTCTGGCCGCCACTTCCCCGGGGGTGGGCAGGGTGTGGGATGAGGAGCAACAAAGCACCTTTTGAACGACGGTTCTCGGTTCTCCGTTGCACTAAATAGATAACTGCACTGCCTTCTGAAGCTATCCACGTCTGGGGCACCAGCCAGCCCCCTTTGGCTTCTCCCTTCACGACCGATGATGTCTGACACCTTCAAATCAGCCTTCAGCCATCTTCATTAGAAACACGACTTTGAATAAGAGAATAATTTTAAACCTCAGAAGCCAGAAAGAGACTGTGTGTGGGTTAAACCCGAGGGGGAGCCTCCAGCATTTAGGATTTTGGGTAAGAATCAATGGAGCATGAAACAGAAACACTGACAGGCCCTGAGCAAAGCACGCACCTTCTCCGGGCCCGTCTCCCAGGCCTTTGCGGGGCCGATGACAGCCTGGCACCGGTTCTGCAGAACCGAGCTCTTGATTTGTCGCTGCCAGGAGTTCGGCCAAGGCCTACAAAGGAGGCAGGAAGCTCTTGGCACAAAATGGCCACATTGCTTTGTTTTAGAAACTTTGTCAACTCGTGTGGACTGAGGAAACACCGCTGAAAGCCTGGTGAGCATGTCAAGGAAGCCACTTAGCACTGTGGTAAAAGCACAGGCTCTCGCCCAATCCTGTGTTTAAACCATTTGATAGGTGTTTGACTTAGGGAAGTTTTTTACCCTTTCTGAGCCTCAATTTCCTTATCTGTAAGCTGGGGACATACCTACCTATGGGAGCATTTAAATGAGATATTAAGTCCCTTAGCACATAGAAGAGCACCTGCCCATAGTAAGCATCTCACAGGGACAGCTGTCGTCGATTGCTTTTGCAGCTGGTGTTTTCCTGCGCTATACCGTCTGCCCCGTTCTAGCACAGGTACCTCATCCACGGCGGCATCCACCAAATTGTAGCCAGGAAACATCACATCTTCTAAGAAGCCTTCTTTTAGGAGATGCTCCCAACCTTGCCTGGGGTGCGTGAAAAGCTTCTAGGAAGAGAGGCTGTTTCAGAGCTGCACTGATGGACGCGCAGGAGTGAGCAAAGGAAGACAGCATGCAGAGGCGACCCAGGAAGAGGGAGCAGCCTTGCAGAGGCCCAGAGTGAGAAACGGTGCGTTCCCAGTGCCCTGCGTTGTTACTGCTGGAACCGAAGGCCCTGTGTGTCACCTGCCTAGAGGTAGGTCTAGAGGAATGCATGTAGGAGTTTAAAACATGCAATGTGTCACCATCCGCATCACTTAGAGATGTGTTTTGATAAGTTGTGTACGTGAATGTGAGTGAGACAGACACACACGCACACACACACACAGAGTTAAACACAGTTATTTTAAGGCAACACTCTCCAAAAGTTCAGCGATGCCTCCAGTCTCAGGACTCAGAACCTACTTAGAAACTGACCGAGAGCAGGAAGCCCCTCGCTGCTCTGATAAAGATGCCCCTGGGAAAATACTTCCCCTGCATTTTTGAAAGTGGCAAACCTATTAGATCGAGATGCAGGCACTGTGGTGAGCACTTTCCAGCTTTATGTCAGATGTGTTCTTATCTTTATCCATGTCCCCTTAATTCTTCTGTGGGAAGTTTCATTTCGTGTGGACACAGAATTGGACAGGAAGACTGATGGGGTAACAGCCCCTCCTGCCTAGCTCCTGCCTGGCCAACCAGGGTTTCTGTTGCTCTTCTTGTTGTTTTTGAAGCCTGAATGGAGGTTCTTTGTACCCTCGCACTTGTAACCTGGAAGGGACACAGAGCAAAGGCCTGTCCCCCTGGCCCAGGGGGACGGAATGCTGACAGTACTCCTTGCAGTTCTTTGATTTCATCCCCACAGTGGAGTCAGCTTTGTTTATATCCTGTCTCTTTCAGATGATACCACGTTATGATACCATCTGAAAACAAAAGTATCTTCCCCTAGATCTCCTGAAAGAAGAAAAAAGAAAAACAAAAAGAAAGAAATAGGTAGAAAGTTCTCATGCCAACCAACTGAAAGGGAGGGTGATGTCACTCTTCTCAGACCTCCAGATACTATAGTTCTGAAGGCAAATACTACAGGGAAAGAAATCACAGACTGCCCCAGGCTCGGGCCAGATCAGGCCAGGTGGACACCCCAGGCCGTCCCGGAAGGGTCAGGCCCGTGGCCAGCCAGCCCCACCAGCTGCCCTTCCCGTCCAATGCGCCATTCTGAAGCTTGGCTTTCCCTGCATTTTCGTCCTCCTCACTTGAGTCTGCCGCTCACACGCAGGGGTTACTATGGTAATAGAACAGCCCTGTTGTGTTAACAATTTTGCAGAGAGAAAGTTTAGGCAGAAGCGTGAGTCTGGTGTGTTTATCTTTTTATGGGGATGGAAGCCCATATTCTGAGTTTCCAAGGGAGTAGAGGAGTTCTGGTCTCCTCACCACTGCCCGATCCACCTGGCGATGTGTCATCGCCTGGGCCACCGGGCAGGGATGGACTGCCAGACCCGGGTGAAGCAGGACTGTCTCGGGAGGGGGAGGGGACTAGCAGTCCTGGCCTCAATCCTTTCAGTGCCGGGTCAGCATGCAGGTGTGCTCATCGGCTCGGCACCTGAGAAATCTTTGCCAAGTGGATAAACGAGCACACGCCTTGGGTTTCTGCTCTTTTTCCAAGCACTCTCTTTTCCCCTTTGAGAGTTGTGTCGAGGGGGTGTGGGGCTGTACTGTGAGCTTCCTGAGAGCAGGGCCTGATGCTCACTGGTTTTCAGTCCCCTCTTCCTGTTCCCTTCTGTCCCTGATTCCAGGCGCAGTGGATACTCCGTAAAGGCTATGTTGACTTGACCTGACTAGCTGATAACCCGCAGCCACAGAGAACAGGAGGGACAGAGTCCACCAAGGTTTGATAGAAGTAAGATACATGGACAGCCTCCCCTGGGGACATCTACCTGGGCAGCCGTCCTGCACAAGGGGAGCTCTGGGATATCACATGAGTCATAAGACATTTCTGTACTGGGGCTGGGAAAGTGACTCCTACCTCCTCCCCCACACAACCCAGGGCAGCAGGTGACATTGAGTTCTAGATGGCTCTATCCTGCAAAACACTGCTGTGACTCATGACATGACCCACTGGCACATTCCACCCCTCCTCACCCCTCGCCTGCTCCTTCTACCCTTTTAAGGCTAATTATCTTTTCCTTTGCTCTGCAGCATGTCCTAGGGAGATAACTGAGCCGTTCACACCGGCATTTTATGGAAATCATAGTCTCACGGAACGTAAGCATTGCCATGGATCCGAAGAACGGTGGGTGATTCACAGTCTTTCTTCCGTGCAACACCCTAAGGGGATGAGCCACGTTTCTATCAGCAGGAAGAGCCTCTACAGCAGTGATTCAGACTGGGATGTCACGCTGAGGGTAACACTGGGATCTCAGGGGGCGGAGGTGACATCTGTCAGGTTTGCCATCTGTCACCTAGAGGGCAGAGTCCTGGGGGAAGGGGACATAGGACAGGTACATTGTGATAAAGTCCTGTACCCCCTACATCCTGTGGTTTTGATACCTCTTGTCTATGCTCCTCCTTAAGCTGGAAATCACACATCAGATTAACAGTTCATTCTTTAGATGTGGGAAGCCAGGGAGACCCAAAGAATGGATGCAACCAGCAACAGAGTAAAGGACAACGCCATGTGTCAAACCCAGGTCCCTTGACTCCCAGGCCAGGTTAGGATGTAGCATAGCACATAACCCTTGGAAAAGGACAACATGCTTTCTGAAGGAGCAAAGGATATCGATCTACTCATTTATCAGTTTAAAATGCAGGAAGGAAGAGGAGCCCAGGATTCCTTGAAAAGAGACTGCAGAGGGCAGGGGCACCTGGGCATCAGCTGGAGGCGTGGATGGGCTGGTGCTTGGTGGCAGGAGAAAGTCCTGTGCTACCTGGGAGTGGAGGCTGCTCTCTAGACCGGACGGGGCTGGCGGGGAGGGGCGGAGGTGCGCTGGAGCCCATCACGCAGCCCACGGCGCGTTCAGGGACGCTGTGTTGGTCGTGCACACCAGCTCTGCCTCTTACCAGCTCAGCGACTTTGGCAAGTTGCCTAATCTCTTTCTGCTTCAATTTCTTCATTTGTAAAAGTGAAGATGGTAATGATAGTACTTACCTGGCAGGTTACTGTAAGGATTAGACAAGTTAATATGCGTAAAGTGTTTGAGAGTGTCAAGTAGAAAGTAATCAACTCTATTAGCAATTATAATTGTGATTACTACCCCAGCTGGCATATGGTTCCCCAGAAAGCCAAACAGAGAACCTCAGGGTTGTTATAAAATGTGAGTAGTTACTATAGAGAAACTTCAACGAGGTAAACCAGAGTTTAAACCGGCACCACTGGAGCCCGTCTGGGGCGAATCAGGGAAGGACTCGAGTGGTGGGGTCCGTGACGCACCTGCTGAGCTCGGTGCCATATACTTTCCATTCAGTTCCTCCAGGTCCCCCTGCCTTGGGTGTTTCGCTCCCCACTCGGAGGTGTCCGCTGGCATCTCTGGCAGCGAGGGTAACCCCTCTCACACACGGGGGCAGCTCCCCCAGGCAGGGGGACTTGTATTTGCAACTTCACCAGGCGTTGCCCTGTCCTCAGACCCCTGCCCCCAGAGGGGTCACAAATAGCTGCTTTGGTGAACAAATTCTAAACATTCATAGGATACTGATTTCTGAGTATTGGAGTGGTCCTCACAACCATCTCAGGGGATAGGCACAATTTTAAAAATCAGTATTCTAGGAAAATATGTAGTTTGCTCATTAAAAAAAAGAAAGAAAGAAAGAAAGAAAATTCCTGGTCACAGTAACTCATCCTATCGCTTTGTAGGAGTGATCTCAACTCCTCTCATGGTTTCTAATGCCACCCGATAAACCCCAAATGCTGCTGCTCATGTCTGTCTCTAAGTTCCAAAGACACTTCCAATTCCATCTGCCCCAAACTGACCACATCATCTTATCTTCAAGACCAGCTTCTCTTAGATTCCTTTTCCCAGGTGATGGCAACCTCCACAAGTACCTGAGCCTGAAATAGGTAATTTATTCTTGACCCCCCCGTCCTGCTTAACCCCTCGCTGCCATTCAGTACAAGTCTGCTGAACTTGGGGTGACCAACCATCTCCCAGTTTTCTTGGGACTCAGGAGTTTCTCATCTTGTGGGACTTTCAGTGCAGACGTTGGGAAAACCCTGGGAAAGCAGTAATGAGTTAGTCACTGTAGATGAGCTTCTCCTCCAAAATATTTCTTGACTCCATTCCTCCTGCCATCTTCATGGCCACCATGGTTGCCATCATCAGGACCACCGCGACGGCCTCCTAATGTCTCTCGATGCCCAGCCTTGCCCCCTCAGACACATCCTCTGAACAGCTAGCAGACCTGTCTTTTTAGAAGCAACTCTGAGCAGGTCACTTCCCTTCATGGCTCTTCTCTGACCCTGTTGGCTTCCAAGCGGCTCCCCACTGCCTCCAGGGTAGAGCCAAGATCTTCACCTGGCACACAGTAGCCTCTGTGATCCAGCCCCTGCCACCACTCTGGATTCCCTGTGACCTGCTGGCATTTGCGCACCAGGAAACAAGCTGGCCTGGTATCTCCCATGCCTTCATTCCGACTCGCACTGGCCCTTGCCTTTAATCTTTATGTCTGCTCCCCTAGAAGCATAGCCTGACACAAGGATCTGGATGCAAACAGTTTATTTGGGAGGTTCCCCTAGGAGGCAAGAGGGGGGGAGTATGAGACAGGGGACGGGGAAGAGCTGATCTGTAAGTGTGCACAGTCCCTGCTGGGCGCCAGGCATTGAGATTCCACCAAGACCTCAGAAGCAGACACAATGCCTCCCACCATGGCCTCTCCAAAGGACTGGGAGGCCAAGGCGGTTGTCTACCAGTTCCTCCCCCTTTCATTGAGGGAACTTCTGGGTGTAGTCTTCCCTAGCTTGCAGGCCTGGCTGGCAAGAGGGCCTAGGGCAGAAATTAGGTGCATGATGCAGCTGGAGGTGGGCTGCTGCACTTCTGGGTCTGAGCCCGCTGCAGCTCAGGCTGGGACCAGAAGTAGACCAAGGGGAACTTCCTCTGCTTGTAATGACTTTCCTCATTTTGGAGGCAGGAGTTGCAGGCAGGAGCCAGACTTGCTCTCACTCATCTTTAAGACTCCCTGAAATGTCATCTCCTTCCAGAATTCCTGCTTGAAAGACTTACTACCAAGGCAGCAGCTGTCCCCTTAGTACTTGAAACCATTACAGAGCTGGGGTCTGGCTTCCCCTCTGTGGCCACAAATCCCCAAAGCTCATGTTTATCCAGGGCCTCAAAGCTGAGATTTTATTTTGGGTATCACTTAAGTAGTGTTTACTCTATTGCCAGGTATTGTTCTAAACACTTTATAATTTTAACTCATTTAAATCTTACAAAAACTCTTTAGGCTAAGTATAATTATGCTCCCTATTTGCTTATTGAGGAAACTGAAACACCAACAGGTTTAATAACTTGCTCAAGGTCACAGAGCTAATAGTGGCCGAGCTGGGACAAAAGCACAGGCAATGGCTCAGAATCCAAGCTCTTCATGCTCACACACTGCTGCCAAGCTAGACAGGGCTCCTGGATGCCTGGCAGGAAGGAGTAGGACTCTTAGGTATATTAGTTTGCTGGCGCTGCTATAACAAATACCACAAACCGGCTGACTTAAACAACAGAGAATTTTTTTTTTTTTGAGACAGGGTCTCACTCTGCCCTGGTGGTGTCATCCTAGCTCTCTGCAACCTCCACCTCCTGGGCTCAGACGATCCTCCTGCCTCTGCCTCCTGAGTAGCTGGGACTACAGGCACGTGCCACCACATCCGACTAATTTTTCTATTTTTAGTAGAGGCAAGGTCTTGCTCTTGCTCAGGCTGGTCTTGAATTTCCGAGCTGAAGTGATCCTCCTGCCTTGACCTCCCAGAGTGCGAGGATTACAGGCGTGAGCCATCGAGTCTGGCCAACAAAAGAGATTTATTGTCTCACAGTTCTGGAGGTTGGAAGTTCAAGATCAAGCTGTCAGCAGGATTCATTTCTTTCAGAAAGCTATGAGGGAGAATCTGTTCCAGACCCATCTTCTAGTAGCCTCCAAAGTCCTTGGCTTGTAGGTGGTGTTCTCTGTGTCCTCATATCATCTTCCCTCTGTACACATCTGTCTCTGTGCCCGAATTTCCCCCTTTTTTAAGGACACAGTCATATTGGATGAGGTCCATGCTGATGACCTTATCAAACTGGATCGTCTGCAATTATCCTATATCCATATAAGGTCTCATTCACAGGTATTAAGGGTTAAGACATCGACATCTTTTTGGGAGGCTAATTCACTCCGTAACAAGGGGCCCGCTCTGGACTTCAGAACCCTGCTCTTAGCGATGGGCGAGGAGCTTGAGCACTTGCCCTCCAGGATACACCGACACATGGACAGGACGCTCAGGGTCCCTCCGTGTTTGGTCCGGCTTGTAGCTTCCACGGTACGTCTCACGACACCTGGAATCCCACGAGGAAGCTTTTCCTGTGCAGGAACTGGATCTCTCCTCACAAAGTGACACAAAATTAAGGTCATGGACATAACGTTCCAGATAAAATCCTGGATGGAAGGCGATCCTTGGGCATCTCTGTAGCAGTCGGTGTTGTGCAGCGTCCGTGTCTCCCAAGACGTTGGGGGTGCTCTGGCCAACTTCCGCTGCCGGTCCCTGCCTCTGAGCCTGAGGGCTGCTTCCCTCCTCCCAGCCCGACCTCCGAAATCACTGCCTGCTCACGGGCAGCCCCGCGTTTCTCTTTGAGCCACGTGTTCTTAGAGACGTTTCCCATGACCTTGAATTTATTAGGTTGTCACAAGAGGTTGCGAGCAGTGTCCTCTGGAGAATGTTAAACACGTTTTCCTGGGAGAAAAGGTTTGCTAATAACCATTCGGAGTGCAGAGAAAGAAGCCAAAATCTCTTCTGCACAAAGGGTGAAGTCAGGCTGTCCACGTGTGCTGAGGACCCTTGAAATTACGAAGAGTTTCATGTTGAGAAGGGTCTCATCTCTCTGGCTGGTGTTGACACAAAGGATGCAGTGAGGTGACCGGGCAAGTGCTTGGGCTTTGGGATCACCCTGACCTGGGGCTTGATGCGTGATTCTCCTTCTATGTGACTGTGAATCTTTCCTCATCTGCACAATGGACGTAATAGTGGTGCCTGCCTCCCAGCACTCTTGTGCAGAGGAAAGGAAGCAACGCAGACAAGAGGTCAGCATATTGCACGGCATTTAGAAAACAATCAACGCTATTATCTTTACCATTGTCATCAGACAGACTCAAGTTCAAATCCCTGCTGAGTCATTTATTGATTGAGTGGACGCAGCTAAATTGCTTGATCTCTGTGTCTCAATTTCTTCACTTTAAAAATGGAGATAATATCTACCTTGAAGGATTGAGAGGAATAAAGTTCACTTGTAGGCAGTACATGGCATGCAAAAGGTACAATTTAATAATTATTATTGTATCTTTTTCTCCCTGTAGTGATAGGCACCTGGTAGGAATGTAACAAATACTTTTGCTTGATTTTTTTTTTTCTGTGCTGAAAAATAAAAGGCCTCTTTGCAATTACTTTAGTGGATTACTAAAATTACTTCGTATTGGATTCTGAAATTTGTGTGGTGTTCTATACTTTATTAAAATACACCAGGTGGCAGGGCATGCTGGCTCACACCTGTAATCTCAGCACTTTGGAAGGCTGAGGCGGAAGGATTGATTGAACCCAGGAGTTCAAGACCAGCCTGGGCAACCCTACAAAGAAAGAAATAATTAGACAGGTCTGGTGGTGTGTGCCTGTAGTCCCAGCTACTCAGGAGGCTGAGGCAGGAGGATTGCCTGAGCTCAGGAGTTCAAGTTAACAATGAGCTATGATTGTGCACTGCACAGAGTGAGACACTGTTTCTAAAAATAATAAATAAATTTTTTAAAAAATTTAAAAAAGATATGCCAGGATTATTCTCTCATTTGACTTCTCACATTTACTGACTGTAGTCAAGAATAAGCTTTCTATTTTACATGTTAATTTCAGTCATGCTTTTGTGCAATTCAAGTCCATTTCAAGGATGAGGAGTCTGGGCTAGGAAGAGGAATAAAGTATAATAGTATCAACTGAGCACTATGTGTCCAGCACTGTTTCTAGAGTTACTCAGAGATCTCATTCTGTCTTCATAGCAGTCCTTTGCCACTCCTCTAATGGGCTATTATTATACCCACTTCACAGGCAGGAAAACTGAGGCAAAGATAGAGTGAATACGTCATCCAAGATGACACGGGGAAGAACCAAGTTCTAAAGCCAGGCTGTCTCTCTCCAAAGTCCTAGCTCGCCATCACTCTGCTACCTACCACACCGTGGCCATTTTTCCTTTTCCTCAAGGATTTCTGCTCTGTCAAGATGAACGCTAATAACATACACCAAAGGACCCTGCATGTACCGGGAGTGGGTGGAGAGGGGCGGGGCTGGTGGTCAGGGCCAGGGCCTGCGGGAGGCCTGCCCCAAGGCATGCACGTCCAGCCTCAGTTCTTCTCCTAGCTCCTCTCCTTGAACCACTGGGTCCCAGCAGCAGTCCAGCCGCCACCTACCCTCCCCTCAAGGCCTAGATGGACAGCGGCTGTCCCCGCTTGCTGCACTGCGGGATGACTCCTATGCTCCCTGCTCCACGGTTAAAGAGATCACTGAAGCATATAACGTGATACTGGATTTCCAATTGCTTTAGCTGACATGTTGGTAAATTGGTTTCCTGCTCCAGTTCCATTGCAGGCCTGTCCCGGTTCTGATGGAGACCAGTTAGGTGAAGGCGGGGGTTAACGTATACGTTTCAGGGGGTCAAAAGCAAGTTTGCTGGTTGGGTCTAATCTCTCCCTCTCTCGCTCTGTTTCTCAGTCCAGCAAACTGAAGGGATGTTATTTCACAAACACGAAAGTGTTGCAAAATCCTCACCCCCCTTTTTTTTAGCAAGATGGCATCTCCTTTTCAGGCTTCCCGCGGAGGGCTGAGCCATGACCTTACATGGGCCGGATCCGGGCTTCGTGTCACATAGTTTACATTCTTGGCTTCCAAGCCTCTGTCATCATCTAACCTTTCCTAAAGGCCAGCAGTGTGTGGGTGTAGGTGACAGGAAATCGGATAAGCCCCATCTGTGTGCACATCTGCTCGGGACCCTGTACCTGATTCCAGAGAAAGGGTTTCACGTTTAAAGTAACGTGACTAAAAAATTCTCCTCTGAATTTCTTAATCCCTTGTTGAAGTCAGTGGACATTTTTGGACCGGAAGACAGATGGCTGCCAAGAAAGGCTGAATCAGAAGGCAGAAAGCATCTCTTTAAATCCAAGACCTCTTTAACTGTTGAGTGAAAAATCAGAGTTCAGCACAGTGGCAGATTGTCAGATTGTTCTCAGTGAGAATTGTTCTCCAAATCTAGTCTTCGCTCTAAACCCTCTCCTATCCTCTTAACTCCACAACTGTTGGGACAGATTCTTCTCCCGCACTAGATCCAGTCTTACCTAAATGGGAAGCAACTTCGGAAGCTCTCTCTTGGAAAGTCATCCCTGCGTGGCAGACTTCTGGCCCCTTTGCCCCTTCTCTAGGTGCCAGGTGCTCACTCCCTACATCTTCGTCCCCTTTCTGTAGAGACCCAAACGGAGAACAATCCTATGGAACTCTGCCAGGCTCTGCCGTGAGGATGAAGTCAAGGGTATGCTTACAATCCACAGTGGTCTCTCTGTGGGAGCCAGGCTTAGGGTCAGGACACCTATGCTTGCCCGAGGAACTGGTTGGCTTCTATCCTGGGGACCCTGTAAACCGTCTCACCTGGGTCACACTCACAAAGGCCCATGGGACAATGCAGAGGAGGAAAGTGGGCTGGGAGGGTCTCAGGGAAAAGTGGAGAGCACAGGTATGGTTTAGAGGGGGCAGCTACTTTCACCTGCCAGGTGGGAAGGCAGGCCCAGTGTTGTCGCATCTTCTGATTTTTTTTTAAAGAGAAGCCAGAAATACAAATTAAAAAAATATGAATTATATAATGGGAACTGCTACCATTGAAAATAAGTTCTTTTAAATAAAGGAAGAAAATCAAAGAAAAAATATGAAGTGTCCCCATTTTTTAAGATTGACAGCCAACCAACCGAAAAACAAAAAAATAATTCCACAAAGACCTAATAGAACATATCTGTGGGCCACGACTTCAAGCCAATCATGGTAATTCCACTCCCTTTGCCAGTGATTGGGTTAGGCTCAGTCATGTGACACAACTCTGGCCAATGAGATGTGAGATAAATTCTAGGGGAGGGATGAACTCTGACAAAGTTTTTCTTGCAGAAAAAAACTCTTTGGGTTCTTCAAACCATTGTGAATTCCATAGCTAACAACCCTGGGACTTCCTCCCTCTCTTTCTGGTTAGGTGAAATAGTCAGTTTTCCTCTTTATACAAGCTACTTTTTGTCAGGTTTTCCTGTTGTTTGCAGCCAAAAACATCAGATCTGATACAAAAAGAACATTTCTGGGTCACTGACTATGCTCAGCTTACAAGATCAGGTGACTTAGCTCTCTGAGGGCACGGGCTGGCTGCTTACTGGGTGACACTCACCTCCCACCATCCTGGTGAGTGTGAACAGGAGGAACCAGGAATTGTGTTTGAGGACAGCCTCGTAGGATTTCGAGGGGAAAGCTGAAGGGAATGATTGCCGAAAAGGATCAGGTACATACATTTTCTTCTCACAGTGTGTTAGGGTTCCTACACTGTCAGGATTGTGCCAGGTTTTGCTGACTTTTTTCTTGTATCAAAAATTTGAACCATATTTGGCTCTCTTACTCTTCGTTAAACTAGGAAATGTGATTTGTAACACCCAGAAATGCATTAAGGCCTCATCAACCGTTCTGGGCCATGAACAGCCCCTAAAGGCATGAGTAGTAGCACCAGCCTGAGACACAGCTACGACGTGGGCCCCTCACAGTGGCCATGGACCCAGATATGCCACTTCTGGCCTGGGAGTCCTCTCCTTAACTCTGGGTTTCTTCCAGCATGTCCATTTCCTGACCCCATCAAGGACACAGAAAACACGGTTAATAATAACAATGATGATAATAATTGTAGTAGCAGCCCCGGCAGTGGCAGCAATGGTTAACCCAGATTGAGACTTTGTATGTGGCAGACACTTTAAATGTTCTACCTTTATTACCTCATTTAACTCTCACAACTAACCTGTGAGATAAGTTATCCCCATTGTACAGATGAGAGAGCTGGAACCAAAGTCACATAGCTGGTGGGTGGCAAAGCTGGGATTCAAAGTCAGGCGGTCCTGTCTCAGGACTTGTGCCGGATGGCTGTACCTCTGTCCTTCCAGGTTCACTAGTACTTACTGCTGGGGCTGGGAAGAGGGGGTAAGGAGGACTTCTACTTCTCACTCCGTGAGATTCAGATTTTTTTTTTATCCTTAAACATGAACTACTTTTAGCTGAGTTAAAAATGTTAGACATTGACAGCCAGCATACACTGTTGGGAGGAACGTGTCTAAAGGCTATACACCTTAACATCCAACATGCTAATTTTCATAAAAGCCCATCTGCCTAAGTGTCTTATTCCAAAAATCCTCTACCATTCTCTTCATTGGCAAGATGGAGGAAGAGAGGAAACAAAGGGTGGATTTGATGGTAACAATTTGGGGGCCTCCCTGTGGTCCTGGGATGACCTTGGCTAGAACATCTCTGGCTTTGGTGGGAGATATAAAGTGGGGAATTAGTCAAGCAAAAACACATGGAAGGTGAGATTGGGCATGGTGTTTATCTTGGCTCTTAGGTTGTAGGGTTCATAGTTCAAGAGTCAGGGATGCTATAAGTTTTTATAAAATGATCATCTGAATTTCTTGGTTTAGTTAGATGTCCTTGGCTGCCTTTGCTCCAGTTACCATGGCTGCATAGCGATTACCCCCCAAACTTAGCATCATAAAACAGCCATTTATTGTGCTCCTGGGTTCTGTGGGTCGGGAATTCAGTCCGGGCAGAGTGAGGATGGCTGGCTTGTCCCTGCTCCACGGTGTCTGTGGCCTCAGCTGGAAAACTTGAAGCTGGGGCTGGCACCTTCTGAAGGTTCTTCCACTCACATGTCTGGTGGTGGATGCCGGCTGCCAGCTGAGGGTCTCAGTTCTTCCCCAGGTAGTCTCTCCACTTGGACTGGTTTGGGCTTCCTCACTGCATGGTGGCTGGATTCCAAAAGTGCACGTTGAGAGGGCGGAGTTGGGGCAGTGAGAGAAGGCAACACGCCCCGCCAGTTGGAGGCTGTAAACCTTTTATGATCTAGCCTCTGCCGTCACAGAGCATCTGTCACTTCTGCCATTCTCCAGTGGCCTGAGCAGTCATAGGCTTGTGCCTAGATTCAAGGGGAGGGAAAGCAGACCCCACCACTCAGTGAGTGGGCACCAGTCACATTGTAAGAAGAGTACGTGGGATGGGATAGATATCTCCATCTTTGGAAAATACAATCTACTGCTCATAGAATGGTGGCACCCGTGGCAATAATGGCAGCAGCCACAGAACGAGCCTTGACTGCCCTTACCACATGCACCAGAGAGAATGCCATCCTTGCTATAGCTTAGAAAAGACTCCTAATGCTAGTTTTAACAGTCACACGTGCTATATCCTATTCCTTAGAGCCTTGTTTGGAGCCAGTTAATCTGGGAAACTCATCCGTGTTAATGGGTGCAAATGGGTTACTCATCCCATGAGACCTAATTGCAGTTAATAGGAATTTGCCTTCTGGGGCCAGGATTACTTAGCCTAAGTGACTTAATAACGGCCCTACAAAAAGGGAGTGGGCACAAATGGTTCTCTTTTGGTGCCACTCAGCTCATACTGTGTGGGCAGACACCTGTTTCCCCAGATGCAAACTAGGATCCACATGACAGTTCAATGAATGCAACATTGCTGAGCACAGCTATCCACCACAATATGAGCTTAGAGAAGTCATGTATTTTCTGGCTCAAAAATTTCCCTTTTGACCTGAAAAAAATACACTGATGTTAAAAAATAATTGTGTTGTGAGTGGTGGAGCTAAAAGTGATTTTTGTTCTCTAATTTCCCATTTTCTAATTTTTTTCATGAGTACATATTACCTTTATAATAAAAGTAAAAATAATTATTTTTAAAACTTTCATCAGTAAGGGAAACCGGAGATCTGGGACCTGACCCTCCTTCGTCACTGTCTGCTTGTGACATCTCCCAATGCCCAGCTGATGCTGTGACTTTGTGTCCACAGGTGTTGACATTGGTATCATTCCTAACTTCTGTTGTTTCCCAAGGTTGCCAGGATTATCTCATGATCAAAAAGATTTCAAGCATTTGGAAAAAGGCATCATGCAAAAGTAAGATTTATTATTATTTGTCCTTTGTCTTCCCGAATAAACTAGACTTAAAAACATCAAAGCCAAGTGAAGCTGAATCGTTTGCTTGTTTACCCTAACATGCAGGGCCACTGCAAGGCTGAGGCTCAAGTATGGGATTCACAGCATGTTTTGAAATCCTGCAAAGCTCCTGAGGTCTCTCTCTCTCACACACACACACACACACACACACACACACACGATGTGATATGTGGTTAATGGAAAAATGGCGTCAGAGACACCACACTCATGAACAGAAATAAATTTCTTTTAACATTTTCTTCTCTGGCCTTCTTGATATCTATCTTATAATTATTACATATGCAGCACTGTGAGCTAATAAATAATGTATCCAAAGAATTCTGTAAATCCAGAAAGGTCACTGTTTACATATCACCTGCCTATCAAGTGAAATTTTTAGTTCAAAGCAAAAAAGCAAGTTTATTCTGGGGACCAGTGACTTAAAATGACAGCTGCAAAAATAAATGGGAAATAGAGACCCATCACTTAATCCTGTTTCTAAATATTCACTTAAAGCCCAAATTTCATCGAATTCGATTGATTTTAATGGGCAACATCTTGCCAGATGGAGACATGAACAATGGGAGAGCAACATACCCTGGAATTCAGAATCGTGGGATTTAAGAACCGTTTGTTAAGAACTGAGGGTGTCTACAGCCTCGAGTGGGTGTCAGCTCACCTGTGGCCTATGTCCCAAGCCCAGCCTGCCTTGTCTGCACAGCCGAGGGGGTTGATGATACTACAGAGACTTAGGGCCCCTCCCCTCCCTTGGACCCCAGAGCAATCCCCACTGAGGCGCTGAGTGTTTGTATAGAGCCACCCCCTCCTCTCCTCCCAGCTGGGAGTGACTAGTGCTGGACAATTTCAACCGCATCCCCCCAGACTGACCCCAGCTTCTCCATCTTACATTGGGGAAGCTCCTTCCCTCCAGTTCTCTCCCTGTGCTATTAACAAGATATTCAACAGGTGTTCTCACGGGGACTCCTCAAACAACTTCGAGCATGAGGCAGGTGATAGCACTATTCTCGCCTGAGGAAACTCTAGTTTAGAGAGGTCAGGGGACTTGCCAAAGGCACACACAAACGGCACAGCCCAGCCTGCCGCTTTGCAAATTCCTTCCTTCCGACCTCTGTGCTGCCCCACCTCCCCTAGCTTCTGTCCCACCTGCGTCTGAGTCTCCTCCCACTGCCTTCTGCCCTCACCTGTTCAGTGCTGGTTTGTAGGTTAACACCTGTGGGCCTCTCCGGGGCACTTCACCGTTGCTTTCTGTGTTCTATGACCACCAGGTCACTTTGGTTCTGGGGTGTGGCAATTTTAGGGGCATAAGCTCTAGATGTCTTTGAATTCGGTCTTGAGAAATTTCACCTTTGCTAGAAGGAACACGTCCATTCCTTTCTTAGCCTAAGCAAACGCAGATCACCGACAGGGAACACAGCATCAGCAATTGTCCCTTCTCTCCAGGACATGGGAGTGGATTGGAGATCAGGTCTTTGGCTTTAATATCAATATCCATGGAGCAGCCAGTTCCTTTCTAAACCAGGGGTCAGTCTTTGGAAGATGGTGCCCTGACTTTGGAAAAGCCAGGTTACCCATGTTTGTAGCCACTCCCTCAAATAAAAAGGTGAAGACCTCAGACACGAACAAGCTAACGCCCCAGGCTACACTGATCTTTTCTAACCTCCTCAAACACAGCAATCCCAGAGGGAAGCCAAGCAAGGGCAAGCCTGCCTTGTGTTTTTCAAACCCACACGTTTTATCTGGTTTTGCTTGGGGTAGGCTAGTCAGCAATGAACAAAGCCTTTCAAAATGGCTAGAAACATATGGAAATTCAAACCAGTTTTTAAAATTCAAAATTTGGCACAAGAATCTTACTCTACAAGAGAGAAAAATGTGTATTTGCATATTCTTTCTCAGTTGTTCGAGAACAGACTGCCATGTATTTTAACCGAAAGCCTTGGGTCCCAGAGGCTATGTTGGTCTGTTTCCTGACAGCCCTTGAATTCCAGTTTCTAATCTTTTACAGATCTTACTAAGTACAGACTAAACTCGAGATGTCTTCAAAGGCAGCCTTCTAGCATTGCGTGTGCGGGTTGTTTTCTGGGCTCAAGTTCATTCCTTGATTGTCTGAACTGTCTTCCCTAGAGAGACAGACTTATTCTACTCCAGCTCTTTAATCATTATTTGTGTTAGGGTTGATCAGACTTTCTGAAGGACAATTGATTTTCAGTAAGTAGTCACAGGATCAAGTATAGTCTACAGAATAGATTTTTCTTCCACTGTAGAGAAAGGGCACGCATAAAACTGCATGTGAATCAGAGAAGGCAGGCAGGAGAAGGAGGTCAGCTCAGGACAGGAAGAGAATAAATTTGTCCACAAATTACATAATCCACAAATTGCATAATACATTAGCAAGTAACACATTAGATTCCAGACTCTCGGGGAGAAAAATAATTTGTTTTCATTTTCCCTTGTTTTTTTTTTTTTTGTTCTTAAGTACTGAAAATGAGTTATGATGGAAAATCAAATTACTTTGAACCTGTTATCAACACCCACGCTTGGAGACAATACAAAAACAAGCAGAGGATGACTATTCTCCACTTAATTTCTCCGGTAATACTGTACTGGAACTGCTATTACTAACTACGACATTGGAATAGGCTTTCTCAGATTACAAAGATCTTCTTATTCCATTTGTCACCCAAAACAATTTTGTGACTCCCCATTTCAATTATTCTTGCTTCAGAAGGAAGTGAACTCATCAGCTCATCACTGTGGAGAGAGGGGAGGTCCAAAATCCACACTGCGTGACGATGATATTGACTGGGATTTGTAGATAGATAGATGTCTCCAAAATTTCTATCCTCGGACCCTATAGAAATGACGAGCTCACAGTGTACGTGGCGATCACCAAATTATGTTCTGGTTATCTATTGCTACCAACACACTACCCCAAAACTTAGAGGCTTAACGCCACAACCACTTCTTCTATCTCACAATTTCGTGGATCAGGAATTCAGGGAGGACTTGGCTGCGTGATTCTTCTGCTCCCTGTGGTATAGACAGGGCTCCTTCAGTGGTGTTCAGCTGGCTGCTGGTCTGTCTGCAGGGTCCGGTCACTCATGCACCTGGTGCCTTGGTAGGGACAGCTGGAAGGCCTTGCTTGGCTATGTCCTTCTTTTCTCAGTAGTCTCAGAGCCTCTCCACGTTGTTTCTCCAGCAAGGTGGTTGCATTTCTTACATGGAGGTCAGGGCTTCCAGCACCAATGTTCTGAGACACAGGAAATGGAAATTACCTGAGTCTTAAGACCTGGACCTGGTCCAAACTGTCATGGAGCCTGCCCAGATTCATGGGGTCGGCAAATTTATATGACACATGCACAACCTCATATGAGCAGGGGACGTCCAAAACTGATACTATTTGATGAGGAGGACTGAATGGCTATTTAGGAATGGATGCTCACAGTTCCGAGGGATTTCTATAGACAAGGGAGAAGAGGACAGCATGTTTTCTCCTCTGGAGCCCCCCATTCCTGCTCTCAGATAAATGACTAGCCCTGGATTTCCCAGAGCACAGTATGCAACTGTCAACTGTCCATCCCCAGGAAGATCATGAAAGAAGGATAGTTTTGAGTTGGTTTGTGGGGCCTGGATTTCCCACAGTTCCTTGCTCCCCTGTGGAAGGCTGAATAATGTCCCCCTCAAAGATGCCTCTATCCTATTCTCCTGGACGCCCCTGAAATTTCTATCCTCAGACTCTATAGAAGGTGACTTGTGCACAGTGTATGTGGTGATCACCAGATTCTGTTCTGTTTATTTATTGCTGCATAACAAATTACCCCAAGACCTGGACACTTATACTCAATTCCCTGAACCTATAAATGCCACCATATATAACAAAAGGGACTTTGCAGGTGTGTTTAAGAATTTTGAGATGGAGAGATTATCCTGGATCACCCAGGGATGCACAATATAATCACAGGGGTCCTTATCAGAGCGAGGCAGGAGATTAGCATTGCCAGCAGGAGATGTGACAATGGAAACAAGGGGTCTTACTGACATGAGGAAGAGGCCAGAAGCCAAGGAATGTGGCAGCCTCTAGAAACGGGAAGAGGCAAGGAACAGATTCTCCACCAGAGCCTTTGGGAGTAACTAGCCTATGGAAACCTTGAAGTTAGCCCCATAAGACTCATTTTAGACTTCTGACTTCCAGATCAAAAATTTGTGTGGTTTTGCTTTGTGGCCATTTGTTACAGCAGCAACAGGAAACTAATATACTCTCCTAAAGCACAGCTAATAAATTCCCTATAGCATCTCATGGTCTTTATATCGCCAAGTGTTGACCTAACGAAGTATAGCAAAGCCGCCTTCTATCCAGAGATAAACTGTGACTCAGCATCCTGCCTCCGACTGAATCCCTGTGAGCACGTGGTTTGATTTCTGCTCACCCTTCCTTTCTAAGTGAACAGCTTCCAGGGAAAAGAATTAAAACTAATCAGGTAAAGTCCGTCTTCTAATGACAGAGAAGGACAGTGAATTTTGTTTTTGTTTAAAGTTTTAAGCTTGAAAGAGAGGTTTATCTAGGGAAGTCTGTTTTAAGAACAAGGCCATTAAACATTGAATGGATTTCTTAAGAATTAGTTCAGATTTGACTTTTCACCTCAGAGAACCAAACTCAACTAATATATATACATATATATTAATATATAATATGTACATATTAAATATATAAAAAATATATATATTAAATGTTAAAAAAAATCCTTGTCAGTTACAGATGCCCCGCTGATGTATTTATGGGTAAAATGACAAGTCTGAAACTCTCCAGCCCTCCTCCCAAAGTGATGAAGAGAGATGACGTAAGATCTACAACCTGTTGAAAAATTTTGAAGCTGGATGTCTTAATCTGTTTTGTGTTGCTATAAAGGAATACTGGAGGCTGGGTAATTTATAAAGAAGAAAGGTTTATTTGACTTACAATTCTGATGGCTGAAAAAGTCCAAGATTGGGCACCTGCATCTGGGGAGGGCCTCGGACTGCTTCCACTCATGGTGGAAGTGGAGGGGAGCCGGCGTGTGCAGAGATCACATGGTGAGAGAGGAAGCAAGAGCGAGAGGGGAGGTACCAGAATCTTCTTAACAACCAGCTCTCATGGGAACTTAGCAAGTGAGAACACACTCACACCCCCCACCGGGAGGGTGCTAATCTATTCAGGAGAGATCCAAACACCCAACACCCAACATCTCCCATCAGGCCCTGCCTCCAACATTGGGGAATCCAATTTCAACATGAGATTTGTGAAGACAAACAAACCATATCCAAACTATAGCATTGAGTGATGGGGTACATGAGGTTCCACTTTAGTATTCTTTCTACTTTTAGATTTCCCATGATTAAAAGGAAAGAGAAAGATAGAGAACTGTGGCCTTGGGTACCAGGACAAATACCAAGGAGATCTTACTAGAGAGGGTTCTCTCCTCTTACTTGTCTGTCCTCGATCTAGACCCTCAACCTGGCTTCCCTGCACGATCCTGAGTCTGAGAGCAAAGAACTACCCGGAAGCACGAGCCTGGGGAGCTGCCCCAGCCAGCATTTCGATGAGGAAAAGACCATCTCCAGCTTGCTTTAAAGAGAAACAAAGGAATGCTTAGAAGTGCAACAGAGCAGCATCTGTCATGACCTCTCAGTTTGGCACCAGGGGAGATGGGACCCGTGTGTCCCACAGAAGACACCTATAATAGAACCGGGGCTGGGAGCTGAGGCTGGAATCCACCATCAGCTGTGCCCACTCATGAGCTCCAGAATCCCAGACCCCCTTTCCCATTAAGATTCTTGATGAATCCCAGAGCAGACAGGGGATAGGCTGAGAGTTGAGGTTCCAGGTCAGAGAGGCAGGGTGTGGCAGCAGCAGCTCAGGGTGGTCACCTGAATTTATTTGGGGAACGAAACAGGGGTTCTCCCTTCCCTAACACAGAAAGATGGTGGGACAGCCCCAGCTCCCACGTAGGTCCCTGGAGTGAATTGAAATGGGGCCGGGGAGGGAAGTGGCAATGTTTCTCTCTACTCTTTAGAGAAGACCTGAGATCAGTCACCAGCCCAGAGGACTGGCTCACTGACTGAGCTCTGCTGCCCAGCTCGACTGGATTTCAGTCAGCAGCAGAGAGTCCTGGACGCAGTTTTGCTCTTTTGAATCGCACATGCACTTTGCATTCAGCTACAGGATAATTTCCTAAAGAGTGCATGATTTCCTGCTTAGATATTTAGGGTTAATGGTTCTCACCCCCGACTGCACATTCAGATCACCCAGGACAGTTGAAAACTCCCAGTGCCAGGAACTCACCTCTGACCAGTTAGGTCAGCCTTCCAGGGGTGGGCCCTGGGCACCGGGGTTAGTAAAGTTTCCCCGGCTGATTCCAATGTGCATTTAAGGTTGGAACCAACCATATGACATTATTCTGGCCTCTGCTTATGTGTCACCTGTCAGGAAAAGCTTTTCCCAACCAGCCCTTCTAAAAGAATATGCTTATTTTTTCCTCTGAGTACCTGCTGAAAACAGCCATTACCTGATAGAGTTATTGGTGTTTCCATTGTCTGGCTGCGAATTAGGAAGTTCTTTATGGGCATAGACCTCAGTTAATCATCTGTTTTGTTCACGCCCATATCGCAGTGCCCAGAACTGTGCTGGACACATAGGAGACACCCACCGAATAGTGGCCGAATGAATAAACACAGTACTAAGAGGCAGATTTTTACATTATATGATCCATTCACAGGCTCACAGTCGATGGTTAATGTTTGTAAGGTTGCAGATGAGAGGAGAGTGTGTCAGAGAGGATACTGGCCCTAACTGCAGGGAGGAGCTCTCCTGTTGGGGGTTGGTAAAGTCCCTCAAAATCGGCCTAGATCGCCCTGCAGACTGCAGTCCGCAGTGCCATCTTCTGGTCATAGTGTAAAACTAGGTTTATCGCTCTGAGATCACGAGGGGTAGCTTCAGAGTGGCTCTGCCTGGAAACCAGCAGCAGTCAAGCCTCATCCCGGACACAGTCGGTAATTTGGGTGCGGGTGTGAGTGTGAGTGTGTGTCTGTGTGTATACATGTGTGTGCGTGTGAGTGGAGGCAGTAGCTGAGGTTTTACCTGATGCACAAATGCAAAACCAAACTCCACCACTCGTTTAGGATTGACCCAAGCAGTGAAGAATCTCGGGGACTGGGCCAGAAACGTCAAACCTAAGAATCTTGAAATAACTCCAACAAGCAAAAAATGTCAAGCTCGGACTCAGTGGGACACACTGCTCTCTCTCTTTCAACATCTGTTGTTTTGAGGCCAGACTGAGGTGACCGCATAAAGGGCCGATTCCTAGTCTTTGATCAATTTCCTGGAGCTAAAATGACAAGCGGGCCCAGCTGTTAGGAGAGCTATTCCAAGTACTTAAGTGGGCTTCCAAATGCTTACCTTATGTTCATTAAACTTTAGACTGATTTTGGTATTTTTATACCGTAACCTGATCTTTAGAATGAAAGCTCCATATTCTCTGTCTCTCTGTCTCTCTCACACACATACAGACACACACACTCTACACATGTGCTCATATAGGATTTAATATACTTAGAAGCTTCTCTTTGACCCTTACAAAAATATTATAGTCTATTTCAACTTGAAAATATTGGAGAAGGTCAGAAATAATCTCCAGGAGAGGTGAGGTTATTTAACCTGGACAGGAGAAAGTTGATGTGATAGAATCCTTAAATCTTCATTTGAAGGTCTTGATCGGGTGGGAATAGGACTGAAAGATGTGTGGGCTAGCTACAACAGGGACTTCATCGTGTGGAGTTCTGTGCAGGCATCATGCTACATCCTGTGATAAACATGCCACCCTGAGTGATGGCAAGTCATGCTCCAACAGAGTTCTAAGGTCTACTAGGAACCTTTGTGCCAAATACGGGCCCCATCTGTTCTCCAAACTACGGAGGTGAAAATGCAGAAAATCAGCTTACAATGTGGCTGGAGGAACTAAATTAAACAGCAGGAAGAATTTCCCAACAGGGAGTTGTTATGTTCTAGACCAAATCATGGAATCAAGCTATAAATATACTTTTTTTTGTGAGTCTTTTTAAGATAGGACAGATTCTCATCTGAGATTTCTGAGATCTGGGGTTTTCAGGAATTGGAGGCAGTGAAAATAATAAGTGATCTCTGCAGTCATTCAGGAAACAGTTAATGAGGACCTGGTCTGTGTCAGGCCCAGATCCGGTTTCTGGAGAGCATCCAGGCTGTACATGACCTGGCCCCGCATCCCTGGGCAGACGGGATGAGGGTGGGAAGAGAGCGAGGAATGATGCAGAGAAGCACCACACACCTTGGAGAGGCTGCATCGCGTTGGGGGGACCAGGCTGTGCTTGAGTTGAGCCTTGGAAGGATGGGTGGGAGGAAGGCAGCGCAGCCAGGCCCCGGCAATGCCAGAACCAAAGCCCAGTCCCAGGGGCGGTGGTTCATTTGGGCTGAGCAGAGGTGTGTATTTGGGGGAGAAGTAGTGATAGATGAATCAAGAAAGGTAGTTGTGGGTGGCCTCAAATGCCAAGCTAAGCAGTTTAGACTTTGCTCTGTGAGCAACAGGATGTTACTTACGATCTTCATGATGTCAGTGGTCTAAAGAAATGGCACGACCCACATCAGTTCTGGTCTGTTTGTTTGTTTTCGAGACAGATTCTCCCTCTGTTGCCCCATGTAGAGTGCAGTGGCATCATTGTAGCTCACCGTAACCTCAAACTCCTGGGCTCAAGCAATCCTTCTGCCTCAGCCTCCCGAGTAGCTGGAACTCCAGGCACCTGCCACCACGCCCAGCTAATTTTTCTATTTGTAGTAGAGACAGGGGTCTCACTCTTGCTCAGGCTGGTCTCGAACTCCTGAGATCAAGAGATCCTCCCACCTCGGCCTCCCAGAGTGCTAGGATTATAGGCGTGAGCCCAGCCTTGGCCTATGTTTTATACTTTCGGGTGTTGAGACTCAGGGGGGTCCCCTCTCCCTGTGTCCTGGCAAATCTGGGAACAGCCAAAAGGAAGAGTGCTGGTGGCTTCTTCAGCAGGAAAAGTAGCTGTTCCACTGGAAGATGCTGCATTCCACTAAACATGCTTGAAATTCAGCCCAGGAGGCATAACCTAACAGCATCGCCTTACAGTAGCTTAAGTGGATTTTCATTTTATTATGCTTATTAAGTTATGTCTTATACAGATAATATCCCTGCTATTCTAGAGACTAAGAGGTGTATAAGCCTCTCACTGATTTTCTAGGAGGGATACTCTTCCTTGGTATTTTGAGTGTTTATCTCAAAATATTTGAGATAATATTAATATTATATATCTCCTTGGCATTTTTGCATGTGGTTTATCTTCTTTGTTTTAGATTTTTACCTACACTGTATTTGTTCCCTGTGACAGGCCTAGTGCTATTTGGAGGTGTTTTACAAACTGCAATTCTTCCAGTATTTCTGGGATGAGAGTAGCAAAGTGGTTAAAGTTGGGTTCCTGAGTCAGATTTTCCAGGTTTGCATCCTGCAAATGTATACACCTTAGGTAAATTGCATACCCTCTCTAGGTCTCAGTTTCCTCATCTGTAAAATGGGGGTGGTAATGGTACTTACTACCTGATAGGGCTGTGAGGACCAAGTGCCAAAACACCTGTGGAGTGATTACAGACGAGCCGAACACTAGCACATAATCACAGCCCAGTAAATGCTATTCACGTCACCTTGCTCTCTGTTCCTGACTCAAAGTCGGCCTCTTTGTCAGCACCATGCCTGGCCCTCAGCTGCTTAGTCTCTGATTCTAGAAACAAGAGTCCTTTCCTGCCCGGCCCCTGCCACCTCCTCAGCCTCAGGTCCTGCCCTCTCCCCTTACACTCCACACTCAGCACCACCAGACTTGGCTTCCCAGGCGCCTTGTGTCCCTTCCTGCATCATCGCCTTTGCACGCAGTGTTCCCAGGACTTTTTACACCTCCCCACCCTTTACACCCAGCACAGGGTCCGCTACCCTGAGAAGACTCCCCTGGCCTCGTACCAGCCCCATCACACCCTGCCCACCCCAGGACAGTGAATGCTCGGTCCTCTGGGACCTCTGGGGCCTTTCTCAAATTTCTCTTGCTGCACCCTTCCACACTGGCGGGTAATTACGTCTTCACAGGCCTGCCTGCCCCGCTGCACCGCCAGTTGTTTCTGTACTTGTGGCATCTGGCATGACATGAGACGTAGCAGACACCTAATGTGGGTTTGGTCAATCGAACTAAGTCAAGCCAAGAGGATTCGGGAGCAAATTTGGAGCCCCAGGTGCTGGAGGTAAAAGCCGCTGTCTCCGTGCTTCGGGGCAAGCGCGGGGTCGGGGGGCAGCATACTACCTCAATAAGTAGCATTCCATGGAGCTTGTGGTCTAGTTAGGGCGTCCACAACCCGTAGGCAACAAGGCCCAGGAGAAGTAAAAGGAAAGATAAATAAGCACAAAATAATGTAGGGCGGTAAATACCAGGTCTGAGAGCTAAGGGTGGCGTGAGGAGAATTTGAGTGTAGCGATCAGGGAAGCAAAAGGCCTGGATTCGAGGAAGGAAGTGGAGGGCAGGCAGGGTGGGCAAGAGAGGGCAGGTCTGGGGCCCTGGGCAGGACAGTGTCTGCGACAGGGGCCAGGTGAGGGAGGGGCTTCCAAGTGAGAGCTTGCGGGGAAGGCCACAGATGCTTGGCCAAGGTATCTTCATGGTACAGGCCTAATGCTGCTAGTTTTTAGGTTCTTTGAATGTAAGCTTTTAGGAATTTTTTATGGAATGAATAAGCAAGGAAAGAAACAAAATGTAGAAGAATGGATGTGAGCTGTGGACTCAAAAGTCACCTAGGTTTGAATCCTGGATCCATTACCTGCTAGTTCTGTGACTTAAACATGTTCCCAACTTCCTGTAAGCTGCAGTTTTCTCATCCGTGAATTGGGGATGACATATGCTTCATTTGGGGGCAGGGCCAGCTTTATGCAGGTAAAATTTACATATAATGAAAATTCACTTATTTTATTAATAAGTATTCCAATTCAATGAGTTTTGCATTATATATAGTGTGTTACCACTACCGCAATAAAGTTATTACTTTTTTTTTTTTGAGACAGAGTCTCACTCTGTTGCCTGGGCTACAGTGCCGTGGCGTCATCCTAGCTCACAGCAACCTCAAACTCCTTGGCTCAAGCAATTCTCCTGCCTCAGCCTCCCGAGTAGCTGGGACTACAGGCATGCGCCACCGTGCCCGGCTAATTTTTTTCTACATATTTTTAGTTGTCCGGTTCATTTCTTTCTATTTTTAGTGGAGACAGGGTCTCGCTCTTGCTCAGCTGGTCTCAAACTCCTGAGCTCAAACAATCCGCCCGCCTCGGCCTCCCAGAGGGCTAGGATTACAGGCGTGAGCCACTGCGCCCAGCCAAGATATTAGATTTTTAATCGCCTCCAAAATTTCCTTACGTCTCTTTGCGGGCAATCCCCTTCTCCCACTCCTGGTCCCTAGCAGCTAACGATCTGCTTTCTATTACCATAATTTTGCTGTTTCTAGAATTTCATACACATGGAACCATGCTGATATAATCTTTATATCGACTTTTTTTTTACTTTGCATAATGCTTTTGAAATCCACTCATGTTGTTCCTATTACCAAGAGTTAATTTCTTTTTATCACTGAGTAGTTTTCTATTTTATGGCTATTCTACAATATATTTTTCTATACACCCATTGGTGGACATTTAGGTTGGCTCCAGTTTTGGACTATTATGAAAAAAACTACGATGAGCATTTATGTATAAGTCTTTGGGTAAAAATATATTTTCATTTCTTTCGGATAAATACCTGAGAGTAAAAGTGCTCAGCATATGGCAAGTATGCATTGAACTTTATTTAAAAACTGCCCATCTGTTTTCCAAAGTGGCTATACCATCTCACATTCTCTCCAGCAACATGTGAGAGTGCCAGTTGCTCCAGATCGTCACCAACATTTGGTATGATGTGTCTTTTAAAATTCTAGCCTTTCTAGGGAGAGTGTAGTAGTAACTTTTAAAAAACAGTTTAATTTTTATTTTTTATAACACTTTTTATGTACTTAGGATCAGTTCATATATCTTCTCCTTGGGGGTTATGAGCACATTGTTTAAGGGTCAACTGAATATAACACACTCAAAAATATTAAGAAAACAAATCTTCATTTTAAATAAAAAATTGACAAACTATTTGAACAGACATTAAACCAAAGAAGCTGTATCTGAAATGGCGGGCAACTGCAGCTGCAGACCTCAATCTGCAGTACATACCGAGCAATTCAGGTTTTTCTTGTAATGTCATGACTTTCTCTGCTTCTTGGGAGCACTTCCAGCATCACTAGTGGCAATTTGTATGGTGTTATTAAATGTTTATGGTATTGCACTAAGCATGATGAAAAATACACGAGAACCGCCAGAGATCACTTTTTACTGCTATATACAATTAACTGGAGAGAGGATCAGGCAGAGATGATTAGCATCACACAGCATTTTAAGTGAATGCTTGCAACACATGAGCTCACCACGATAGCAACAGAAGGTGGTTATGAAATTACAGTAGTACAGCATTACTACAGTTAATTTCATGAAGTCTTTACATTTGTTTACATTTCTCTTGACTGTGAATGGTGCCGTGTACAGTCTGTAAGAGTTTGTGTAAGTTTTGATAAATTTAAACTTTTTATAATAGATTTGTTATGTTTTATGGTAGTCATTGACAAAATAGACTAGTATCTATATGTATTGTATGCATTTGTGACATATCTTTTTCTTAATTTTTTTGATATTTCTAGGCTACATGGTTCATCTGTGAGTTTTTTCAAGTTATCACCAATCTCTAAAAAATTTTCCAATATATTTATTGAAAAATATTCATGTGTAAGTGGACCCACACAGTTCAAACCCATGATGTTCAAGGATCAATTGTATTCTAGGTACAAGTCTTTTCTCAGATGTGTGATTTGCAAATATTTTCTCCCAGAGTTAGACTTGCCTTTTCATTTTTTAATAATGTCTTTTGGAGAAAAAAAGTTGTTAATTTTGTTGAAGTCCAATTTATTATTTTTTTCTTTGGTAGTTCATGCTTCTTGTATCCTATTTGAGAAATCTTTCCCCAACCTAAGTCACTAAGATTTTCTCCTGTGTTCTCTTCTAAAAGTTCTCTGGTGTTAGCTCTTACCCTTAGGTCTATGATTCATTCAGAGTTAACTTTTATATATGGTATGAGATAGGAGTCAAGATTCACTTACTTACATATGGAAAACTAACTGTTCCAGGACCATTTGTTGAAAACAGTACTCTTTCCTAACTCAATTGCCACGGCTTCTTTGTCAAAAACCAATTGACCGTATATGTATGAAACTATTTCTGGACTCTCTGTTCCATTGATCTATATGTCTATCTTTACACAAATACCTCTGTCTCTCTCGATTGCTGTAGCTTTACAGCAAGTGTTGAAATCAAGTAATATAACTCATTAAACATTATCCCTCTTTTTCAAAATTGCTTTGCATGTTCTAGGACCTTTGCATTTCCACATACATTCTAGAACTACCTTATCAGTTTCTATAAAAAGTCTGCTGGGATTTTGATTGGAATTATGTTTAACCTATATATTAATTTGGGGAGAATTAGTATCTTAACAATATTGAGTTTTCTGATCCATGAACATGACACATCTTTCTTTAATTTCTCTCAGCAATGTTTCGTGGATTTTAGTGCACATGTCTTGTACATATTTTATAAAAAAAATTTTTTTTGAGATGCTCTGTCACCTGGACTAGAGTGCAGTAATGACATCATAACTGTGGGCTGCATCTGGCACGCGGTCAGCCTTCAACTAACGCTTGCTATGATTATCGTTATTGTTATTATTGCCGCGTTGTTGTTTTGTTAATTATTATGTCTATGTTATATGGTGAGAGCAGGATGTGCCGAAAAGAATCCTTGTTTTCACTGGACTGTGATGTCCTTGAGGACGCTGTCTGCACTTTGTTTATCGTTGTGTCGTTGGTGTCCACCTCGTGCGTGGGAGCAGTATGGGGTGAGGCTGAGGGCAGGGGTCGGCAGACTTTTTCTGTAAAGGGCTAGATAGTAAATATTTTAGGCTTTGTGGGACATACGGTCTCTCTGTCCTTAGTAGCACAAAGCATTCATAGATAACAGGAATGGGCATCGCTATCTATATTCCTGTAAAATTATATTGACAGAAACAGACGGTGGAATAAATTTGGCTCAGGGGCCACAGTTGGCTGGTTAAAAGTGTTGCTCTGGAACCAAACCACCTGGGTTCAAATCCCACCTCTGTTACTTACTTTGTGACTTTGAGAGTGTTTCTCAATCTCTCCATAGTTCAATTTCTTCATCTGAAAATCGGGGGTAAAATGAAGTAAAGCATATGAAGTATTTGGAACTTTGCCTGGAATATAGATAGCAATAAGTATTAACTTACTGAGCATCCACCTCTGTGGCAAGAGTTCCACTAATAGTAATTTACTGGACAAAGCCCAATTATTACTAGAATGCCTGGCAGACAGTAGGTGCTCAGTAAATGTTGCCTAAATGGTGAACAAATGCACTCTTTTCATTTAAATCTTGCTTATCCTTCAAGTCCAAAGTCAAGTTCTCTTCCTTTGGGAATCCACCTGGATGGCCTGGGCTCAGGCCCTGCCTTCCTCTGGCTCTTCATGGCAGTTCACTGCACATCGCAGGATAGACGACCTTGGGCTCTCCAGAGCGCTTACCGCCACCTACCTTGTCGCCATCTGTTTTCCATGTTTGTTTTGTTCACTGGCTGTCTCCCTCAGGACAATGTAAGCTCTCATCATTGTTTCTCCAGCACCCGAGATGGCACCTGGCACATGGCAGGTGCTCAATATTTTATTTAGTGAATGAATGAAGGAAGGAAGGAAGAAATGAAGGCATGAAAGAATCCTTTCTATTGTTGTGCTCTGTTATTTTTATCATTTAACATTTCTTCGTTTATGCTTTAGCTCCCAAACTACAGACTAAGTTCTGTTCTCTCTAATCATCAGCTCAGGATTACTATGAAGATTACATTAAATTACATGTGAAAGTGTATAGATGCTCAGAGTTTGGTGTGTATAGATGCTCAATAGATGTTGGTTTCTTGTTCCTAATTTATACTTTCTTCTATTCGTTTCATAAATATTTGCTCGCCAGTTACCACGAAAAGATTTGAAAGCAAGGTTTTCAGACACATACAGCATCTCAGACACCAACTGAGGTATGTTATTAGTGTAGCTCCATGAAACTGTCATATTTTAAATCCTGCAGTTATGCAGTAAAGTGGTAGTATTTTTGTCACAGCCCACATCAAAGTCCAGATGGAGAGAGGGAGGGATGGAAATGGGGCTCCATAACCCCCAGGAACTCTTAAGATTTCATCTTGTAAGTGGTATTGTCCATCTGTTTCTGCAACTTCCTTAGCAACTTGGCAAGTAAATCCTTAAATAGTCGCTACTGGCAGTATTTCAGTGCTTTGTCTTTCTTAGTATGCACAAAAGCTGAGAAGGTAGAAATGGTCCCATATTTGGGATGTGTGTTGGGCTGCCTGCTTTTCTGGACCCACACACCCTTTCGATTTGCCCCTAAGGGGAGGTCTGCGATTGGTCGTAACAAGCCAGCACTCACACACAGATCCTGTGCGTGGACTGAAAGACAGGAATTGATAGTAGGAAAATGTACGTTGTTTTGTGTGGAACAAATTGTTTGAGATTAGAAAAATGTGTTCTCTTTGATTGTAACTAATGCCATTTGCTTCTGTAACTCTGCTTGCTTTTAGTTGTTTGTTAAATATAGGAGTAAGAGCAGGAGTGACTCCATGACAAGCTGAATTTCCTGAAATAGGCCTAAGTTTCAGTTTCCCCTGAAACCGAAACACGGACCAAAACTGGTGCCGATGTGAAAATTGAAAATCCCGAGGCTTGGAGCCAACCAATCAGGAGTCAAAACAATCCACCACTTTCAAAGGAACCAATGGACTAAGGGGGAGGGGGGATGGTGTGCCCAGCGTGTCGTGTGAAACTTGCGTGTCGTGTGCCACCGGTGTGTCGTGTGCAAAAGAAAGTATAAAAGTTTCACTTTTACCCCAGGGCGGGGTCCTGGTTCATAGGGAGGCCACTGCGTTGGTGCTCTGGAACTTGGACCCTAGCTCGAGCTAGCCAGTAAACTCCTTTGCCAGTAAACTCCTTTGCCATTTGCAGCCTCGGTGACTCTGCCTCTCTGTTCCGGGGGCCGAGGGGAACCGGCTCTAACAGGACATCTGTTGTTTCCGCCAGCCCAGCAGCCAACACCCCTTCCTGTAGCAGCTCCCAGGCTCAGACTCAGATGGTGAAATGGTGTCCTCTGGGTGGTTATTTATTTAGAGAATCATTCTGAGAGGTATGAGTTCTTTTTAAAAATACGTAAAAATAATATTTGCTCTCCCAACTTTGACCTCCTAAATGATTCTGTCTCTGAAGAGTTTCTTTTTTAAAAAAAATACAGAGTAAACACTCTGTGGGTCATTGTCGTTTGATTGGACGTCTGCTGGCCAGGCCTGGGGGTGCGGTGAGTGTTCAGACTTCAGATAGATTTCTTGTCTTAGATGATGTTTTTCAAATCAGAGCTTTGTGTTTTTACTTTATTATGATTTTTGAGATGACTCAGGATTCGATCACCACCAAAGTGCTCGGAGCTATTTATTATTCAAACCCCCCAGTGGCCAGAGTGCACTGGGAGGTGAGTGTTCTGACGTTGCCAGCCATCGTGGAGTGAGGTCTGCAGACTGGAATACGAGTCTCGTCGTGTTCATTTTGGTTCTAAGGCTCATCAGCCCAGTGCCCAGCACCTGTGAAGCCCAGATATGACACTCACGTAGCCTGGGTTTTCCAAAAATGTCCCTTTGTCTCCATCCATATCTGGTTGGCCAGCTGCCTTGATTTTTGGGTTGGAAAATAAAGTCGCTGCAAGATGAGGCACCTGGTTTCAGTGTCTTCATCACCTTAATCCTTATCTCCTCCACCCACCTGCCTTTCTCCTTCATGGGTCCCCCTTGTCCTTCCTGCCCCTGGAATGTGGGTCTTTGGCCTTCAGCCATTCCCGTGGCAAGCCGACCCTGCAGTCTTAACGACCATTGCAGTGGACAATGTCGGTGCTTCTCCTCAATCCCATTGGGTGCCTTAAAAAAATTATTTTGTTGTGTTTTTAACCACACAAAGATACACACAGCTCTGGAAATACTTAGCAGTTTCTGTCTCTTCCTCCCCAGCCCCGAGGCCATTAGCCACTGACTGTCTGGCAGGAGCATGAAAGCCCAGCTCGGGCTGGCACAGCTTGGAGGCATTTCTTACACTGCCCCCTGCAGAGCCTGTCGCTTAGATCTCATCCTTGCTTCTGTTATGAGTTGAATTGTGTCTCCCTCAAATTTGCATGTTGAAGACCTAACCTCCAGTACCTCGGAATGTGACCTCATTTAGAAATAGAGTTTTTGCTATATATATGTGTGTGTGTACATGTGCGTGTGTGTGTACACACGCACATAATGTTGCTATAATTAGTTAAATGAAAGTGAGGTCATCGGGAGTACATGGGCCTCTAATGCAATATGACTGGTGTCCTTATCAAAAGAGGAAATTAGGACAGAGGCACATACGCAGGGAGAACGCCATGTGAATGTGAAGGCAGAGATCGGGGTGATGCATCCGCAAGCCAAGGAATGTCGAGATTGGCAGCAAACCACCAGAAGCTAAGAGAAAGGCGTGGAACAGACCCTCCCTCACAGCCCTCAGAAGGGACCAATCCCACCGACACCTTGATCTTGGACTTCTGTCCTCCAGAAATGTGAGACAATATGATTCTGTTCTTTAAGCCACCCAATGTGTGGTGCTTTGTGATGGCAGCCCAGGGACCAGCACACTTGGCTTTCCGCACTTCCCTGCCCTGCTTCCCACTCCCTCCCTGGAACACGCCTGTGATAAATCACTCACCAACAAACCCTCATCTCAGGGCCTGCTGCCTGGGAACTTGACTTCAGTCGGATCTCAGATGTCTCTCGCCAGCCTAGGTCTCTCCTTAGCTCAGACCTCAGGGCCCACTGCCTGCTGGATACCTCTACCTGGATGTCGCACAGACACTTCAAGTTCATTGTGACAAAATCAGAAGTCCCCATGTCCCCTGTGCAGTTCCTCCAAGGTATGACGACACCTTTGAGCTGAAGCCAGCTCCTGGCAGAAACCCGAAAGCTGCCCTGCCTCCTTTTCCTCTCTCATTCCCTTACAGCCCGTCGTTGTCCAAAGCCTGCCAGGTTCCTCTAAGCTCCCGCCTCTGTCTTCCCACCCCCATTCCGACCTGCTCCTGCCCTGGCTGGACCTTCATTTGAGTCTGTGGGATGATTACACTAGTCTTCTAGTCCTCGATCTTCCCTCTTCTAAGCCAGGATTTTCCCATGACACAACCCAGCAAGGTTACTGTTAATCTCAGAACTTGTCCGTGGCTCCCTAGCACCGACTGATGAGATCCACACTCCTGGGCATGGCCAGCCTGGCCTCTACCCCACGTCACGCGTACTCACAGCTCTCCCTGAGCCACCTGGAGTTCACCAGGTATGCCACGCTCTCGTGTCTCTTGCCCTTACAGCTGTTTTCAGGTCTAGGGTCCCTCCCCTCCGCACCCTCCTCTCACTTGCCCCCAAAATCCTTCAGAAGCTCGGCCTACTCCATGGAGCTCCCCAGCTCCTCTGCACGCCGACTCCCCTACGTGCCCTGGATGCCTCGGCCACACCCCAGGGTGCCGCCCACTGCTCTGAATTTAACTGTCTGCTCTTTCCCTGGGCCCTGAGCTCTGTGAGGAGCACAGAGGAGAAGGCCACAGCCAGGGGGAGGGAGCTGGGCTGAGCCCTGGAGAAAGCCGTCCCAAGACCTGCTTTCAGGGGCGGCTACAAAACCTCCTGGGAGCAGCCTGGATCCCAGGTGGGTGCTACACTGTTGCTCTGAAGGTAACCGAAGCTCTTTGTCATCAACACAGTGGTGTTTTCTTTGACACCATGTTCCTGAAAATGACAAGTCTAGAATTCACCTCATTGCCACGCCCTCTCCTTTTCCTGTCAGTGCCACCCTTTGCCTGGGACAGAAAGACAACTGTGTCCATTATTCTCTGGAGCCAAAGAAAAGATAAACTTCCTTCCAAACCTTCGGGGATTACAGATGCCTTCTTGAGTAAGTGAGGAGGGCGAAATACAAACTCAGGAAGTTGAGATTATGCTCAATTTTAGGTTCATTCATCTTTTCCTTTTCCCTCTCTTGTCTATTGTTTTAATATAAAGGTTACCACCCTTAAAGACACAAGAAGTTGGCTGAATTCTGAGTACTAGATCAGGATATGCAGGCGATGAGTGTCCTCTATTCACTACTTGTATAAAAAGCATTTTATTTTTATCCTCACAGAGTTTACACTGAAGAGTCTGTGCTCTGTGACTCTCTTCCATGGCAGGCATGTATTTGGCAAGCACTACTGAGCACCTACTACTAAGCACTAAGCACCTACCATGCACCAGGACCAGGCTAGGTCCTGGGGATGTGAACAGAACTAGGAAATGGTGCGTCTCCCCTGACGCCGAAACACTTAACGAGGACGTGGTGTGACTGGCCGATGGTTGGTGGTTCCCCAATCTCCCTTCCCCCCTTCTTCACAATAACGAGTTTTCTCAGCCTCTCTGGACACCGGGGGTGGACAGTGAGAGAGGGACTGGGACTCTGAGAGGCCAGGAGGCAAGAGCTAGGGTGGGGTGTGGGTGTGGGAGCAGGAGCAGGGGCCAGGAGCAGAGAGGAAGGGAGCTTTGCAGCAGCACCTGACCCAGACTTCGGACTCATGCTAGAAATGTGGATGCCAGTTTATTTTACAGTCCCAAACCTTGTGCTTATGAAAAGTCAGGTGGCAAACTTGCTCGGTCAAACACTCATGAAATTGACCCACCGACTGTTTGTTCTAGAGTCAGATGCAGCCCGGCTGGGCATTCAGTCCTAGTGTTCACAGCTGACCTGTTAGCAGCTTTGAAACAAATAGGGAAATTGGAACTGCAAAGGAATTCAAGTTCCATCTTCTCCCTTCAATTTTCTCAGTGCTAAAAAAAAAAAGACTTTGTTCCCAATACTTACAGGCTTCCTATAAAATAAATTCTGGCATCTATGTTCTCTGACTCCACTTTTAAGTTCCTTTTTCAATCCCAGGTCTCTTCAGTCTTCAATAGCCTCCTTTATATCTTCTAAAATGAATGAAAAGACAGTTGGATGCGGGGGGATGCAGCTGTTTCTTCTCCAAGTTAAGGAATACCTGTTCCAGGGATCTCACCTTCCCTGCCTATCCTGATTTTCCTTGTTGGAACCCACTTCCAACAGGACAACATTTCCTTCCCCAAGCTCAGAGCCTTGGTAGAACAGGATCTTCAGGAGGCCATCTACTTCCTCTTCCCATCTTCACTTGAATTTCAGAAAGCAAATCACTTGACTCAACTAGAAAAGGATTATGTAGTGTTTTCTTTAATTCTTCATTTTAATTTTCATATAAACACATCAAAACTCTGCCATCTGAGGCTTTGATTTTCTTTTCACTATACTTCAAAGCTTTTCAGAATTTGAAGACTAATCTTTCTGTCTCCTGCTTTTGTTTTGCCATTTGGATTAGTCAGACAAAGTCCTTTCTTTGCAAGGAAATTGCCTTTGTAATTTGGAGGTTATTCATCTCCTAAAAATATTCTTGGGACACACATAAATCTAGAAATGTGTGCGTAATATGCCAAATGAGTAAGTACAGAGCCACAGAATTTCTGCACATAATTTCAGCCATTCAGTTATTTACAGGTTCGTGGTTTCTTACAATGCTTAAACTTTTACTAGCTATACTATGGAAAACTTCCATTTCTTTCAATGGTTGAGAAATAGGATTCCTTGTTAATTGTTTCTTCTGGTTAAATAAAAATTTACCAAAATGGCATCAATGATGACTACATTAGTCTGCTTTTTGTTGCTTATAGCAGAATATCTGAACCATGTAATTTATAAAGAAGAAAAATTTATTTGTTACTGTTATGGTGGCTGAGAAGTCCAAGGTCAAAGGGCTGCAACTGGTGAGAAACTTCTTGCTAGTAGGGATTCTCTGTGGAGTCCTGAGGCAGCACAGGGTATCACGTGGTGAGGGGCTGAGTGTGCTAATGTGTTATGCCCTGGTCTCTTCCTCTTCTTTTAAACCCACCAGTTCCACTTCTGTGATAATCCACTACTCCATTAAACCTTCAATCTACTAATCCATGAATGGATTTATTCATTCATGGGAATAGAGCCTTCATGATCAATCACCTCTTGAAGGCCCCACCTCTCAACATTGCCACTTTGGGGATCACATTTCAACATCATTTTTGAAGGGGACAAATATTCAGATCACAGCAATGATCCATGTCCAGATAAGCCCATAGCAAAGTGTGCTTAACCCTAGAACCACCTAGAACATTCTCGGATCTTTGATGATTCAGGAGGTCTTCTCAGTCTTCTAGTTTGTTTCTCATGGCGTCACTAGACTCTTGATTATTCACACTGCAAAAAATATCCCAATTATTTGAACTTCATAGAATTTGGCATTCTGGACAATTGGAAGTTTATTTAAAAACACATCAATAAATGTGTTGATGTATAAATGGTCACATTTTGAGCATGTTAGATATCAGCAGATAAGAAATGATTTGGCCTTAAAATAGATAAACAGATGCAAATGTTGATATCCAGTTGCTATAATTGTTTTTCCAGGTTGGGGGAGAAGGAACAGCCAGGGAAATGCATTCAGTTAATGATTCAGACTCTGGGGTCCACCTTCTTTGCTTTTAGGAAGTTTTAGGTGCAGAGGCCATGAGCTCAGCTTATAATCAGCCTTGTTGATCACTCACTTATTCTGTCTTCGAAGATATTTAATGCTCACATTGTTCTCACAATATTTCAGGGATCTTCAGCTGATACATCACTGCATACCATCCTAGCTGATATCCTTTCTTATTTGTGCTTACAGTGCTTAAACTTTCACTAGCCACACTGTGGGAAACTTACATTGCTTTCAGTGCTTGAGAAATGGGATTCCTCGTTAATTGTTTCTTCTGGTTCAATAAAAGTTACCAAAATGATATCAGTGATGACTATATTACTCTGGTTGTCTGTTCCGATTAGCTGGACTCATGCTATACAGGGTGTTCAATATTTTGAATAACATCCCTGCTTTATAAATTGCAATGGGATAATAGTTTATAGTATCAACCAAAGTTTGTTTGTTTCTTTCTTTTTACCACAAGAATCTCATTGTGTTCTTGGTACTTCCTAAATCAATGTTAAGAGTATTTCATCCTACGGTATTAGTATAGGTAGACTATTCTGCAATAATGAACAGTTGCAAAAATCTCAATGGCTTAACACACAACGGTTTATTTCTGACTCATGCTACATGTTTACCGTGGGTCATTGAAGGACTCTGCTCCATATAGGCACTCAGGAACTCAGGCTAAAGGAGGTACGACCACCTTGTAGCTGTATCAGCCGAGTGCATGTCCTCCTCGGTAGCCACGGCAGGAGAAGAGAGCACATGGAGATTTGCACATGGGGGCAGGGACACAGCACTCATCCTTTTTACCCACGTTTAATGGCCAGAACTAGTCAAATGGCCTTGCCTAACTGCAAGGGTCCGGGGAATGCAGGGGACCAAATGGAATTTTTGTCTTATGGGAAGAAAGATCCACCAAAAATGCTGAGAGAAGGAAAAGAGTCAACTGAGTTTCAAAATAAACTATCAAAACATTTGGTAATGAGAATAGCTTGAAGGCAAAAAGGCATGGAATTACAAGCGCTGGACTTTGAGCCTCAGAAACCACACCTTAAGAACTCAGAGCAAAAAATAAGTCCATAAATATAAACTATAGAGAAAATAGGTGAAGAGTTCCAATGATTTCTGAAGAAGAAAGGTGAGTCAAAGAGAAGAGTAATGGGGTTAGACACTGATCTTAATACGTTCTTCTGAAAAGCATTCCGTGGGGTTGAGATCTAGGGCCTGGGATATGCATGTTAGGGCTTGGTGATATTCAAGAGTAGAACAGGCCTGGATCTCTCCTGGGGGGTCTGGTTGATAAGTCCCCCATGAAAGCACTCTGTGACCACAGGCTAGAAATGGCAGCATATATGTCCAGGAGATGACCCGAGATCGTCCTCTGCTTCTCTCATTTCCTAAGAGATCACAAAGAAACATCCCAAAATTCTTGAGATCCCCAAGGAGGAGGTGTCCGAGGTGGCCTGGGAGAGGGCCAGAGAGCCCGAGGAGGCCTGTGGCTGGGATCAGGAGGATGTGAAAGATAGCTAGCCAGGGGCAGATGGAAAACACCAAGACACCAGCAAGGAAGGCCAGTGACGACAGACCTGCAGGGCCACGGGCACGTCTTAGGTGGATGACAACCAAGAATGAGACCCGCCCTCCTCTTGGATGCTCTTGACATCCTTGCTTTAATATGTGGCCTCTCAACTTGTGATCAAATCCCACTCCGCCCCGTAACCGCTGTGCACCTTGGTCCCATGACCGGCTCTTGCCTCAGCTCCTGCCCACATGCAACTCACCAGCATTTGTTGATGTGCCAGACTCACCTACACTGCCTCAGACTCTCCTGACCTCACCTGTCTCCTAGACCCTTGGGAACTAGAGCCCAGACTCTCTGGGTCTGTTCTTCACCTTTGGATGCAGATAAGTACCACACCACAGAGTGTGGAATCTGCCTTCTCAGAGACCACCTGAAGAAGCCAAGTGATGCACCACAGACATAGAAGGGAGTTAACTCCTCTTGGGACACGCTTTGACCACTGGGGAGCAAGTTACAGAGGAAACTCATGGGCAAAATATCTCTGCATTCTTTTTCTCGAGGGACAATTCTGAAGTGTGGTGTTTCTCTATGGCTTCTTTGCAGACGTCTCACATGGCCAAGTGACTGGCTGTGTCTGTGAAGCAGTGGCACTAGGTGACAACACTACCTTACATTGGCTCCTCATTCTTTCCTGCCTTAGTTTCCTTTTCCTCAATTTTCCCAGTCCTGGGCTTCTCCTTCCACTGAAGCTCTGCCTCAGCCTCTGTTTTCCAAGGAACCTAGACTAAGACGTTTGAAGTTGTTCCACATGCCAGGAAGTACACCAGGCAATTTCACTTACATTATCCCATTTCACCTTTACTACCACCGGGATCAGGGAGGGCATGGCTTGCTGAGGTCACACATGAGCAAAAGGTGGGACCCAAATCTTTATCAATTATTAACACAAAAGAGATTACTGAATATGTTCTAGGTGTTGAGGATACTATGGTGAACCATTCAGACATGGTCACTACTCTTGTGAAACTTATGGTCTGCTGGAGGAAGGCATATAACACAACAGTAAACAAATATATAAACAAGCCAGGCACAGTGGCTCACACCTGTAATCCTAGCACTCTGGGAGGCTGAGGTGGGAGGATTGCTTGAGGTCAGGAGCTCAAGACCAGCCTGAGCAAGAGTGAGACCCCGTCTCTACCAAAAGTAGAAAAAATTAGCCAGTCGTGGTGGTGTGCTCCTATAGCCCTAGCTACTTGGGAGACTGAGGCAGGAGGATCACTTGAGCCCAGGAGTTTGAGGTTGCAGTAAGCTATCATGATGCCACTGCACTCTAGCCAGGGCGACAGAGTGAGACCTTGTCTCAACAAAACAAAACAAAACAAAACAAAAATACGTAAACAAGATAATTTCATAATGTGCCAGTTCCTAGGGAGACAAATAGGGCCATGTGATGGAGTGTGACTGGGAGAGAGGTTACTATAGATACAGTGTTTAGCAAAGGCCTCTCTTGGGAGGTGACACAAGAACTGACCCACTGGCCATGGGAAGTCTTGGAGGAAGTATTTTCCAGGCAGCAAGTGCAAACACCTTCAGGCATGAAGAAGCTTGGGGAGTTTGGGAAGGAAGGCCAGTATGTTTTCCATCATACTATGTGTGGTCTAGGGTCTGGCTTTGGACATTTTAGACATGCCAGTGATAGCGATGCTTGTGTTAGTTATCTATAGCTACATAACAAGTTATCCCAAAACTGAGAGGCTAAAAAAATGAATAGTTATTTTTTTCATAGTTTATGTGGGTGAGGAATTTGGGAGCAACTTAGCCGGGCAGTTCTTGCTTAGGTTCTCTCACGAGGTAGCAGTCAGGATATAGGCTAGAGCTAGAGTCATCCGAAGGCTTGCCTGGGGCTGGAGAATTTGTTTCTAGGTTGCATCACTCACAGGACTAGTGAGCTAGAGTCAGCTATTGGTGAGCAGCCTCGGTTTCTCTCTACCTGGGCCTCTCCAGAGGGCCTTAGTGTCCTCAAAACATGGTGACCAGCTTTCCCAGAACAAGTGATCCCTGAGAGTCGGGCAGATGCTACATGTCTTTGACGGTCTCTAATCTTGGAAGTCAAATACCACCATTTTTGCATTATTCTATTACTCACATGGACCAACTCTGAAACAATGTAGGAAGATACTACCCAAAAACATAAATATCAGACGACAAGGATTGGGGCCCTATCAAAGACTGTTCACCACAATGCCCAAGTGCTGTAATCAATGCCCAGTTTTATGTGTTCTCGGCTCTCTTCTGATTTGGCTTCATTCACAAACTGGAGAAGATGGATCCCAGAAGTCCCAGGCTTCCACATTTCAAGTCCAGAAGAAAAGGGCTTCTTTTTTCCCAGTATCTCCAACAAAATTCCTGGGATTGAGTCCCATTGGCTTTGATTGGTTGGGCTTGCACCATTCCTCAACGAATGTCTATGGTGGGGGAGAGGGAGGCTTTGATTGGCCAAACATGACTGAAGGGTTTACTTCTATGTCAGAAGAGTGGGGTCAATCCCACCAAAGTCACATGGCCTGAGAGGCAGGGGATGCAATGTCCTCCAAGCGAAACTAAGGTTTCATTACTAGAAGAAAGTAGAATGGATGCTGGGTGAGCAGAAACAGCAGGTGTCTACTGCACCCTGTGACCAGGTCTCCCTCTCTCCTCCTTCCTTATCCAAATCAGCTTAGGAAAATGGAAATGGTTTGAAAAATTCACTTTTATTGAGGTGTTAAAACAACTGAGATCACATTAAGAGTTACCCTCCTTTGTATTTTAAAAGGGAATATGATTTTATTTCTAAAGACTGAAGCTATGATGAGGAAATTTCAGGCATTCGTGAAAACGACATGGTGGTGTGTTGGAGTAGGAAAGTCAAAGTGCCCTAGTAACCCTCAGATGAGGCCGTATCTACAGCCATACTTCCAACCAGCCTGCATCTGTCCATTTCATGTCACTGTTTATCTTACTTTATTTTTATTTATTTATTTATTTATTTTTTGAGACAGAGTCTCACTCTGTTGCCCTGGCTAGAGTGAGTGCCCTGGCTGGCGTCAGCCTAGCTCACAGCAACCTCAAACTCCTGGGCTCAAGCGATCCTACTGCCTCAGCCTCCCGAGTAGCTGCACCACCATGCCTGGCTAATTTTTTCTATACATTTTTAGTTGTCCAGATAATTTCTTTCTATTTTTTTTTTAGTAGAGACGGGGTCTCGCTCTTGCTCAGGCTGGTTTCGAACT
>CAUYSK010033500.1:0-15720 GCA_963575035.1 Avahi laniger
CCCTAAGTCCGAGTTTCAAATATGTCTATCCTTCGGGTGGTGCGCATTGCACTTTGTGTATGTATATACCCATCCCCTCCTCCCTCTCCCCCCTCCCCACAGATTTACTTTTAAATCACATATACATAAAAATTTTTTTAACTAATAACTTTAAGCATCCCCCAGAAAAAAAGGAGAAGAGAAACTGAACTCAAAAGTGAGAAGATGTTAAACATCCTTTTTTTTTAATCTGAAAGGAAAAATTGATGAAGGGAATTGGGAAGGGGTCCTTTCACTATGAGGCCAAAAATTCTAAATCTGGGAAGTCTTAAGTTCCAGTTGACTAGTCCACACTGAAGAAACCACAAGCAGAAAACAGGAGCCAATCACAGCAAAGGAAAAGCGACTTGCCAGTAACAGCAGTGGCCTGTGCACAGTAAGCACTGTGCTAAGCACTTACATAGGAGTTACCTCTCCATCTCACAGATGAGAAAACTGAGGTGAGCAGTTCACGAGAAACAGATCAAGTGGTCAGACAATAGGTGGGAGGCTGGACTGTCCAGAGCATCTGCTAAAGAAGGTCACCATCACAGCGGCAGAACTTCCAGAGATGCCAGGAGGAGTCTGACCTCACGTGGGATGCCCACAGTTTAGAAGAGATACGGCCAGTGGGGAATGACGGGGGCAGGAATGACCAGGGCTGGTGGGGAATGGCTGATATGTCTGCGGAGGCTTAGCCCAGAGAAGAACATGACAAAGGGAATGAGACAGATGTGCGTAGCTCCCTGTGTGTGCTCCAGGGGAACCAAACAGAGCCAGCGGACACGAGGCGCAGGCCAGGAGACCACCCCACTGTAAGAACTCTCTGACCAGTAGAACCACATTAACAAGAGAATGGTATCTGTGAACAAATACATCACTGAAGTTACTTCAGACATTCAAGTACCACCATCGTAACTTTTGCTATAGCCGCAAACCATCTACACCATTATCTGTTTAACATTTTTCTTTAAATTGACCTGCATATTTTTAACTGAGATGATTTAGCCTCACCCTATGCAATACTATTCAAGAAACCATGAGGCTCATTGTTTTATGGGCTTTTCCTAATATTAATACATATTAAAATAGATGGTCATTGATTCAGGAAGGTTTAAAAAAAAAGAGATAGCTATTAAAATAAATATTCATCTGTGTAGCATCTAAAATCATCTTGCACACCAGTAGTGATACGGTCGACACATTCAGAAACATAGATCAGAAAGAGTGAAGAAGAGCAGAAGATCACTGGCTTTCAGAGTAGGTAATTCTAGGTTGAAAGTATCCTGACTTTTTCTGTGCTCTTCCTCACCTGCAAATGGGTATGACACAGTGCTACCTCTATAAGGGTGGTTTTTAGGATTGTTGGATTGTGGGAAAAAATACACTCCAGTACTAAACACAGTGCCAAGGGCCTAGTAGTTTCATTGTTCTTACCATCTGCCACGGTTTGAATGTTTGTCCCCTTCAAGATGCACGCTGAAATTTAACTGCCATTGTAACAGCACTAAGAGGCAGGACCTTTGAGAGGTGATTAGGTCATTAGGACTCCATCTCATGGGTGGGACTGGTGCCATTATAAGAAGGCAAGTTTGGTCCCCTCGTGCCCTCTCTCTCACCCTCTCTTTGTCCTTCTGTTTTTCTACCATGTAATGACACAGCAAGAAAGCCCTTGCAAAATGCCAGCACCTTGATTGTTGGACTTCGTAGCCTCCAGAACTGTGAGCAAATAAATTTCTATTCATCGTAAATTGCTCAATCTCGGGTATTCTGCTATAGCAGCAAAACAGACTAAGACACCATCTCTACTGATGTTTTTCATATTATTTGATAAGGAGAGTTCAATAAATGGTCACTGTTGTTATTATGAGCTATTATATCAGTTCAGAACCTTCTAGAAGGTTCCCTGCACTGGACAGAGGGTGAACTAGACAGTGTCTAACCTTTTTTTGAATTTGTCTGCAGTTCTAGTGAACCAATAATTATACAATTCCAGGAAAACCAAGTCCCTGTCCCTCCATGAAAATAGGAATTTGCACAATCATGTGACAGACCAGATAAAGGTCCTATCCTATGACACTAAATTATCAGACTTCCCTCTACATTTGAAAATGTCAAAGCCATCTTTTTGTTTTGTTTTTTTATTCTCAGGCATGATCAATCAAGAGTCAAAGCCACTTTTAATTGAAGAATATAAAAATAGTTCTGCCCTTCCAAACAATAATAACGAATATTTGTTGCTGTTGATAAACTGTCAGGGAATAAATAATGAAGTACACTTCAATAATCCATTTAAGAAATCTTCCACATAGAACAAAAGCTCTTAGCAATGGCATATTCACATTTAAACTCAGATCGCCAACAATAGCAAAAACAAAAAGCCCGTGGTGGGGGTGGGGGAGAGGTCCCATCATGTAAGCAGGTGAATTTACTCAGGTGAATTAAACTATACCTGCTGAGGGGATTTGGGTAGTAAAGAAAAATCATGTAAGTAATGCTGGCTATTCCACCCACACTCTAGAGTGAGCCTGAGTTGGGCAACCTAAGTCTCCCATTGAGTTCTGATTTCCAAGTGTCATTTCTCACCATCCCCATGGTTATCTAACCTTTAAGGATATGGATTTTCCATTCCATGTAGCCCCTAAATACAATATTTTACCTGATGCTCAACCAAAGATATGGCTCCTTTTCGACTCAGAAGGATTAACTGGCTGAAGCGGGCTTACTGAGAAATAGACGGTGGGCGTTCACCAATGCGGTAGATAAATATCACCTTGTGCATTGTATCTTGGGATAATTCAAGGAATGATTTTCACTCATGATTTTGACTAGACACCATTTCTCCCATAGCACTGACTTTCAAGCAAGAACCTCCTACAAATGAGACCCAAATCCACTGCATTAGCTGTTTCCTTGAACACCAACTTGGCATCATTAATGGTGACCTTGGTCCAAAACCAGAAGAAGTACCATACAGTCCAGTTGCGTTTGTCCAGCATCATCAGGCAATAAGGCATTCCCTCTAAACAAACGTCAGTGCAGTTTTTATCACAGCCATTCAGAATTGCAAAGAGTCGAAAGTAGATACACATCTTACTCTCAACTGGTGTCTCCTCCTCTGCACTTAGCTAGGGTGATCTCAAGATTGGATTTAAAGATCACTTCCTCTCCAAGGCCTTCCGGGAATTCTGCCTGGGGCAGATTTAGAATGTGAAGGAGCCTAAGAGTAAGAGCAGCAGCAGCTCTCAGGGTATGCCAGGCTATGTGCAAAGGCAGTTCTCATTTAATCTTCATAAGAGACCTCTTTCACATAGGAGCAAAATGAAGATTAGAGAGGGGAGAGACCTAGGCAGTACTGGAGAGAGTAGACGGCAGGGCCAGATTCAGTGTGTGGCTTATTCCTGGTTGTGTTCCTCTGCCTGGGCCCTCTCTCCCTTCTTAAGGCAGATCACATGGGCTCCCACCACTACAGTGCAAATGCCCTGTGGTAAGGTCCATGTCTTTTTATCTGCCGATTCTCAGCCACCGGCACAGTTCCTGAGCTGCACCAGCAGATTTCGAGATGTTCATTCCGTGTTTCTGCTGCCTACAGCAGGCCATTCATTCAATCAACAAGCAATCGACATAGCCATCGCTAACGTGTCTATCTCAGCCCGGCTGCCTCTCCAAACGAGGAACAAAGAAATGATGGAAATCTGTATCACGTACACTGTTTCACTTTCTTAAACGGAGTACTCCAAGTTTAATATGATCACCCTGACCTTTTGAGGACGCCTAGTCACATTACTAGCAGACTGTTCGTACTGTGCTGGCTTAATGTTTTCCAGGCCTGCTGAGATACAAGCCTTTTGCGCTCCCACTAGACAAAAAGCACAGAAGGGGCCCCAGGGGCTACAGAGGTGTTTGAGCTGGTGCTTCTCCTTTTTTTCAGTTTCTCCTATCCTGTTCCTATCCCGGCTACCGTTCTTATTCTGTAGGCCTCTCCTGTTGCTTCTGAAATCCTGCTTATCTAGATAGGAAACTGGAAGAACTACACTTGTTGGACCAGTCTTTAAAATGTGAATGAAAAGACTCTCCTCAGAAAAACACCAATACATGCTTTGAGGGACCTCTATTTTCGCCGCCTGTTCGGATTTCTTTTTCCTGTGGTTTGCGTCTTGGTGCAGAGCTGTGGTTTGGATAATTGTTGTTGCCTGGCCAGTGAAATCCAGAATAAAAGCATTTCCTGGGATAAGGTTCTCTTCTCTTCCAAATTTCCATATGAATTCACAGTCAGAGCGCCCTTCCCTACCTAAGAAAAGTCTGAAACTTTCTTTCCCCGGACAATAGGATGTGAAGAGTGAAAGCAAATCCTATCTCCAGGTCCTACCAGGGGACCAAGCCTGGCATTGAGGAAGTCATCTGCACTGTTGCCAAAGGCACTGCTTTCCTTTCCTTCCCCCCATTGTTTGCAGAATGGTGTCTTCTCCAGGCCAGGGAGGAAGGTTCCAGGCCGGAGGCTCTGTAATTGCTCTGGGGGAGGGAGAGGGGCTAGTTTTATCACAGGAAAGGGACTCCTTTCCAGGAGGCCTCCTAATCCCTTCTCTCTCCAGAGAGAGAAAAAGGGAGGGAGGGAGGGGAAGCAAGGAGGAGACTGGCTCCACTTCCTTCTTTTCCATATTCCCCATCACAAGTTTCAGATTTTCTAAACCGAAACTGAAGATCTGCATTATTCTGTCTTTGCCCGAAGCCAATTCCCTTTTTCACTGTGACCCTGGAAGTGCACACAAACATCATTTAATTGTGACTCATTTAACCATTTAATTGTGACCCAGAAAGGTGCCCACAACTGCCTGGAAGCCCATCTGTCAACAATACAACTGGAGAATTCCTATAAAACCAGCCCTGACCAGTTCCCCAGGATGCAGGTTACAGTGGAGAGAGATCTGGGTTCCAGTCTGACTCTTCCATTGCAGGAACTGGGCCCTGGGGCAGACTACACCTGAGCCTCCATCCACCACCCACTAGTGTAATTATACATGTTACGATACTTAATACATATAATATGTATATGTATTACAAATGCTAGGATGATATAATATGTATATGTATTACAAATGCTAGGTCTGTAAGGATAGCCCTGTTAAAGTTTGGTCTATCTCAGAGCACAGGTGGAACAGTGAGGGGTTCTCACTTTCTGCTTTTATGCACCTACATTATTTAAATTTTTCCTGTAGTAGGTTTTACTTCTGAATTTTTTCCCTCCCTTTGACAGATGCCTGGCCTCCAGAGTGTCATTCAACCTCTCTCTGCCTTCTTCTCCCCGCTGCATAACAGCGGTGATACCAGCACAATGGGCCATTGTGCGGTTGTAAGTTAGCATGTATAAAGTTCTTAGAGCCTGGCAGAGTAAGCACCACACAGCGTCCGCCATTGGTACTGTTTATAAGTAAAATAACGCATGAAAGTGCTCTGTAATCTGTCATGTGCTACACAAATAGATCACAGCAACAGAGAAAGACACTTACTTTTAAAGGTTTTTAAATCTAACAGAGGATATACAACTTACAAACAGGAAAAAGACTTACAGATGTTTCTAGAATTTAAATGCAGATCTGTGTAATGGGAAAAAGCTGGTGGGTACCCCAGGGAGGGAGGGAAGACAAGAAGCACGCAGACAGGGCCTGGGGTCCTGGGAGGGCAACCTCCTCCTAGGAGGGACACACACTGAGGGACTCAGAGAAGCAGGAAGGACTAAGTAACCTCAGCTGGGGCTGGGGAGAACCTCTTCTCCTGGCTCCCCTTTTAAAGTGGTAACTTGGGCTGCCTAGTGGGGTTCACTCCTCACCCCTTGCTCAGCGGGAAAACATTCTGAGGATCCTAGAGGAGGAGAGGGCGCCCAGGCCGTGGCGGGCTGACCCCACAGCCGCAACTGCCGCTGGGCTGCTGCCCAGTCTCGGCCCGACCGTTCCCCGAAAGTTCCAACCGTTCCCTCTTTCTGATCTAACCCAGCCCTTAGGGAAGGAGACCTCCGCTTCCCCAGGGGAAGGGCTGTGACAAAGCCAGGACTCAAGGGCCTTCACCACCTGCACCCCAACCCCCAAAAAATTACACACGAAGGAGAAAGAGGATCCATTTGACTCGTAGTCAAAACGGGGGTAAGAGGGGTGGGGAGAAGAGCCCATGTACTTTGAGAGACCCTGTTCTACATATAAACTAAAAATAGAAGGAAACACAAGCTGGGAGCAGCACTTAGAAGGCCTACGAAAATGGTTTTTAAATCACCTCTAAAACCGAAACTGAACTTCAGGCACCCACTTAAGAGCTGGACTTTCAAGGAGCAGAAAATCAACTCTCAGGCAGCAAAAAAATCACCGAGAATCAAAACTAAAGCCAAAATATGAGCTCTTTTAAAAAAACACGCATACACACATAAGCTGAGAACTTTCTACAACAAATGCCAGATTTTTAGCTTTGGGAGAAAAACAGAAGCTTTTGGGTAAAATAAACAGAAAGGGGAAAAAGTTCTCTTAGCATAAACCAAAGGGAATCTCCTTCCCGCAGATTAAGTTCTGACCTTTAGGTGAACTCGAAATAACTGGCTCATGATTTCGCAAAGCAAGAGGAATGGCAAGCATTTTGAATGATGCTAAAATCTTAGTTCTTCTCTGGCTTTTTGTTAGGCAGCCAAGTGTATCAGTCAGAGCAAAAGTAGCTAAAAAATGTGCACTTCCCTCCGTCGGGAAAGACTGGTGAGGCCATTGCAAACAGCTCCCCACCCCCAGCAGCCTGTCAGAACACTGCCCTATATGCAAAAACCGGAATTTTCAATGAGAACTGAGCAAGGAAGGCCAATTTTCCCTTTGTTCACTCATTTACCAAATATTTATTGAGCACCTACTATGTGCCAGTCACTATTTTAGAGTGGTGAGCAAGAGACTAAAATCCCTCTCCTCGTGGGATTAACTTCTCCAAAGTTGGATTTTTAAATAAAGGCATCAGTTTTCTTTTGTACAACTAAATGGGCATCTAAGACATTCCCTCAGACCTCATTCATACCCACAAATCTGCTCTTACCTGGCTCCTATTTCTGCATAGCTATTAAGTTAATAAGTGTGAAATGCCCGATTTCCTTAAGTACTAAGTTTGACAGTTGGTATCTCTGACGTTTCACTTTGACACTTCTTGTTTTATTTTTATTGTGAAGGTACATCCTCAGTCTTTCAAACACACATTTTGGCTTGTGATTATCTTGCAAATTTTTTTAGAGCAATTTTTGTGAAACCATGGATAAGTCCAAAATTCATGTTATTTTTTTAATATGAGTTCCATCGTGGAACCAATGCAGAGCACACAGGTCAAAATATCAACGAAGTGTTTGGAAAGGATGTGGCTAATGAACGCTACAATGGTTTGAGTTCTGTTCTGCTGATTTTAATCTTGAAAATCAGCCACGTGGGTGACCCAAGACCAAGGTGGACAATGATGAGCTGAAAGCTGTAGTGGAAGCGAATCCATCTCAACCCACGCGTGAATTAGCAGCAAAGTTTAATGTTACAATTCCAACAATATTGGACCATTTGAAACAAATCGGCAAGGTAAAGAAGCTGGATAGATGGGTGTACCGCATGAATTAAACAAGTTTCAGAAGAGAAATCATCTCAAAGCTTGTCTTTCTTTGCTGTCACAACATAAAGGCAAACCATTTCTACACCATATTGTTATGTGTGATGAAAAATGGATTCTTTTTGACAATCACAAGCATTTAGCACAACAGCCGGATAAAGATGATGTGCTGAAACACAGTCCAAAACCAAATATTCATCAAGAAAAGCTACTGGTGTCTGTTTGGTGGTCCAACACTGGTACTATCCACTACAGCTTCATGAAATCTGGTCAATGAATTACAGCGGATGTCTCCTGCAACTAAATGGATGAAATGAGCATGCTTGTGATTAAGCAGCCGAGATTGGTCAACAGAGACAAGCCAACCCTCTTGCAGGACAACACTCAACCACACAGCGCACAAACAATGCTGCTCAAACTACAGAGGCTGGACTTGGAAACCCTCTGTCATCCATCCAGCATATTCACCAGACCTTGCACCAACTGACTGCCACTGCTTCCAGACTTTGTACCAACTCTTGCAAGGAAAAATATTCAATTCTCAACAAGCTGTGGAAAATGCCTTTCACAACTTCATCGTCACTCGCTCTCCAGGCTTCTTCGTTGCTGGCATAAACAAGCTACCGTTAAGTTGGCAAAACTGTGTCGATAGTTTGGGCACATGGTTTGATTAACTGTACTGCTTCTTGTATGACATATAATAAACTATACTTTTGATTCAAAATCGGACGTTTCATATTTAATGACCACCTAATAGCAAGCCTGGAACGCATACCACCAACTCCATTACCCCTGCATCCGTCCAGGTATAGACACAGACAATCTGCCCAGGAATAAATCTCAGCTCTAGGCTGGTAATGAACAGCTCTGCCAAAAGGATGTGCAAAGCTGGTACAGACAAGTCATTAAACAGGAGAATATATGAAAAAGAGCTTCAGAAACAAGCTACCCCACGGCAAAGTGGCCTTACTGCTCAATACTTATTCCTCTTCCTGATGCTGCTCTAGCACCTCATCCACCCCCCATAGGCTATTTGCATCTCCATACACACTGAGCATGGTATAGACTAGATCAATAGTTGCTGGACTGCCTGCCAATGTTGTTGATGATGATGCTGTAACAGTAACAACAACAGAGCAACGAGCCATAAGGATGTGCCAGGCATTTTTCTAAGAAACCCGTAAGTTAGTGCCACTATGATCCCCACTTTACAGATGAGAAGACCGAGATAAAGAAAGGTTAAGGAAGATGTCCAAAGTCACACAACACGGAGTGTTTCCATCAACTGTGTAAAGCATTCGGCCCTTAGTCCCAAGCAAGGGGATTATTTTTCTCCAATAATAAGTATTTCAGAAGCAGGCAGCCCAGCCGAACACTCACAGCTGCTCAAGGCCCCTCCGGGATGGGACTGGGACCTTTGTGAGCGGCACATGACGGAGAGGTGAAGTTCCCAGTTCTGCCACTTACTCAGCGTGTGGCCCTGGACGGCTCAGTTGCCCTTCCTAGGTCTCGGTTTCCTCATCTACACAATGGAGACCATGACGGTACCTCCCTTCGAGGTACTGTGCTAGTGTGTGTGTTACCATCAGCAGCAGCAGCTCTGTTGTGGCCACACCCCCAAGCACAGCACCCACACTCTGGTCACAGGGAGTCAATCCCCTGTAGAGGGCTTTCCGGGAACCCCGCCCATGACAACAACTTTGTAACCATTTGCCCAGACAGGATCACATGGCCACCCCTACACAAGCAAAAGACGAAGAAATTGGGATTAAGTAATACCCAGCAGTGTTCCCCACGGTGCGGAGGCAGGGCCCGCTCCCAGGCAGCACACAGCACATGAGGGCTCCGTGAGGGCAGGCCCAAGCCGTGAGCAGCCTCTTCCTCTTCTGAGATTCTCTAAGAAGCCACTGGTCACAGAGGACTTGACAGCATTATTCTGGAAGAGTGGGGCTGACGGTAGAAGCTTTCCTCTTTGTTAAGAAGCTGGAGGCTCCTGGTTGCTCAAGGGATGCAGACCCTAATGAATTTCCAAAATAATATTTTTTCTAACAAATTTGTGGAGGCATTGGTTCTAATAAAAACACTAAACAGCCTAGAAGCTTCTTCTAGACTTACTAAAATTAACAGGAGCCCCTAAAAGAGTCTGGCATTACCTCACTGGCTTCCAACTTCTCCTTCAATACTGCATGCTTCCAACTTTGTGGGTGGGTAAAGCAAATGTTTGTTTTTGGAACATACTGGTTTATTTTGCTGTTTGTGTGGCAACATGAATTTGGATCTTTTTTTAAAAAAAAAAAAAAGCTTGTGCTTCTATAAGTTATGAAAAAGTGGCAGCTCACAGGAGCTCTATCTTTGTTTACAGCACACCATACACACTTTAATGGAAAAGAGAATTTTCGTGGAGCTTGCTTCCTGGCTAAAAACATGACTTCCCAAAAATGTTTTTCAAAAGATAAAATTGCATTCAAATGTTATTTCGTTAATCCACCTCTTGAACTCCCAGTTACCATAGCCCCCAATCATTTTAAATTTTACTAATGGCAAAAGTCTACTTCACAAACCCAGAGGGAATAAACAGGCATATGTTCACTTTTGAAAGCCTGATATATTAGAGTTACCCAAAAAGCAAGCTAATTTGGGGCCAATCACTCCATTTACCAGGGAATTCTTCACTTAACAAAACATCCCTTCCACAGAGAAGGCTTCCCAGAACCCCTTTCCCATAAAGCACCCCATTAACCATGCTCAAAGCTCCTTTACAGCCTCGATCAAACCGGGTCTCATGGTTATTAATGTGATTTGGGTTCGAGTCCGTGTAGGCAGCAGGCACGGCGGTGAAGGGTGCAGATTCAGGGCTAAAGCTCAGCTTGCCCACATGCCAGGTGTGTGACCTTATGTCAATTATTAATGCTTCACGCGAACTTTCTTTGCTCCACCTGTAAAATGGAGGTGGTAACAATAGCTACCTTGTTCTATGGTTGGGAGGAAGCACGTGGCCCAGTACCTGCCACAGAGGGAGCGCTGTGCAAGTGTACACCATCCTCATCGCCCTGTGAGGGCGGGGACAATGTGTGTCTTGCTCCTGCTCTGGCCCAGGTGCACAGAGCACAGTCTCCAATGTTAGTCGCAGGACCATATTCTATACCTATTAATACTCTGTACCAGACGCTGCCTTAAGGGCTGCAGACGCATCAGTCAACAAAACAGATCAGCATCCTCACGCTGCCTCCATTCTAATTCCATGTTAGAGGCAGTGAGAGCTATGGGTGAAAAGTGAAGCAGGGTGAGGGGGGATCAGGAGTGCTGGGTTGAGGGGCTGGCTAATGTAAAGGGGGTGGTCAGGGTAGGCTTCTTTGGAGGGTGGAGGAGGTGAGGAGGGCCCCATGCCGTGCTGAGGGAGAGAGTGTTCCGTGCAGAAAGAACGGCCTGACCCACCCACGCAAGGCCCGGAGGCAGGTGTGAACCTGATGTGTTCTAGGAACTGCTGGGGCCAGAGTGGCTGTGCGGTGGGGGCAGCAAGTGGGAGAAAAGAGGCCAGGGAGCTGATGGAGCGGACCACACAGGCCTTTGTGAGAGCCTTGCCTCTTCCCCTGGGTGTGCTGGGGAATCGCTGCAGGGTTTTGAACAGAAAAGTGACATAATCCGACTTCCATTTTTAAAAAGGATCAATTCTAATGGCCTGGTAGGAACAGACTGAAGAGGGACAAGGGCAGAGAGGAGACCCCACAATAACCCAGGTGGCAGCAGCTGGGGAGGTGTGGGAAGTGGCTGGACTCCGAATTTGCTCTGAAGGTCGAGCCCACAGACGGGCAGGTGGACGGGACGTGGGGTTTGAGAGAGGGGGCCAAGGAAGACCCAAAAGTGTTGGGTGTGAGCATCCGGAAGGGTGAAGCAGACATGAACTGCGGTGGGGAAAACTGGCTGGAACCATCGGCAGAGGTAGCTTTTTGTTTTCTTTTGGGGGCGTGTGTTTCTTTAAATGGTAATTGTGGCCAATAGTCTTCTTCCCTACTCTGGTCTCCAAAATGAAGGATTTTTCCCTCAGAACTCCTGGCTCCCATCTGTCCCTCCACATGTTCTCCCCCGGGAAGCAAGAGTGATTTATGTAACCCAGGTGGTCTCCTCCACCCAGTTTTATGGGGGCCACCCCTCCACCCATGTGCGAAGGCCTCTGGGTACCCGACGCTGCCCGTCACTGGGTGGGTGCATTTACCCAATCTCAGGTTCACATCAGGAAGCTCGTGCTGCCCCACACCTAAGCCACATCCTCCAACCCAGCCTTTATCAGCAATGAAGATGACATGTTGATCTCTACCTTCTTCACAGCACGCAGCTCCTAAGCGGTTCAGAAATCTGAAAAACAGGTGTGCTGTTTAAACCCCACCAATAAGCACCTTGGGGCACTTAAAATAGCAACTAACTTTTATCCAGCGTTTTATAGCTCATTGGAACCTCATAATAACTCCCTAATGTAGTTAATCAGCAAATGATTCCCAAGCACCTGTTACTAAGCACACACAGGGACGCACCACACTAGGCAATTGACAGGGGGGGTTCCTGTATCATTAGCATCATGTAACAGTTGAGAGGGCAACTCGGAGTCAGGCACAGTGCCGTGGGCCACACCTCCAGAAGGCGGCATGCAAGCCAGGTGTTCTGATTCTAAAATTCCATGCTCTTTTTATACTTATGAGCGGGGGTGACTTAGGGCAAGTACTTAACCTCTCTGTGCATGAGTTTTATCATCTGTAAAGAGAGCTTATACCAGCACCCACCTTGTTGGGTTACTGTGAGGATTAAATGAGTTAAATGATGCACAGTACTTGGTAGAACAGCTGACGCAGAGTGAGCACTCGGTAACTGTCATCATCATCATCATCATTATTACCATACCAAGCTGTCTGTCTAATAATTAGGATAATAGATAAACATTAGTCTATGGCAAGAAATGTACATTAAATGTTTCACATGCAATAACTCACTGAAACCTTACAATAATCTACGAGTTTTTGTCCCCATTCTACACTCAGGAATCTGAAGCTCAGCGAGCAAGGTTAAGTATACTGGTATAATGGCTGGAGCTCACACAACTAACAAGGGTCAATGTCAGGATCTGAACTTGGGTATTACCAAATATTTGGCAGAAACATATTCACTGCATAAAATAAAGCCACATGTGTGCTTCTAAATTCTATTCAAATGTTAAAAATATATGCAGAATCAAGGGCACCTCCCTGATACACAAAGCTCCTTTTGAGGCGCTTTAGCCCAGAAGTACAAAAGGGAAAAAAAGCTCCACAATTCTTGTTAACTTTATCCACAGTGTGTGATACTAATCACCCTAGACCACATCCTATACCCACCACAACCTGAAAACCCACTTCCTCCCCAGAACACATCCCAGAGAGCAAAAGTCAACATTCAGCTCCGGCTTCTCCAAGAACACCTTGTATATTGACCTATGCATGCCAGCAAGTAACCGAGCTGGAAAAACATTCTCCCAAACTCTGGAAAAGGATCAGAGTGCTTTGGGCTGAAATGCATCGCGTCTTCAATGCTGCTTATTATTCCCAGCACTAGCAAGGCTGAGCCAAGCAAGCTAGCAGCATCCTGCTGGGTCCTGCGACCAGCATCGTCAACCAGAGACAGGCTGGGGGCCCTTTTCTGGCCCCCAACTTCAGGGATCTACCTTCCTCACCCAGCCCGCAGGCCTGCACGTGGAATGGTAGAAGGTGTGTCTGTCAGCATGCCTTGGAAGCTAGTCCGCCTTGACGTACGGAGCCTAGGGGCCCTTCCGAGGATTTGGAGTAGGGGGTGGCAGTGTTCTTCACATGCCCGTCATGAGACCGGCCCTCAAGCCTCCCAAGGCTAGAATTCATCAGAAATATTGTAGAGAGGATGTGACTGTCACACTGGTGGTGGGAGGGTGGGCGGGCAGGGGTGGGAAGAGGGGGACAAAAAGGAAAATTAAGAAGAAAAAGCAAGAGCTTGACTATAGATCTGGAAGGAGATTCGGGGCCTTTCAGATCCCGAGAATTACTGTTGTATCTAAAGATGCACGCTTGCAAGCAGTCGACCAGGCAAGAATGCTGTCTGCTGCCCCTGAAAGAATCCACAGTATTCCATAAACGCAGGGCGACCCTGACTGCTTTGGGAGGTACCTGCTGAGTGCCTACCACGTGCCGGTGCCATGCTGGGGGCTTCATACACCTCCCTTCATTCAGTCCTTCCCAACACGCTGTGAGACACACAGAAACTGGCCCTTTTTATACAACTGAGGAAACTCACACTCAGAGGCGTTAAATAACTTGTTCTGATATAAAACCGACTCTGCGGTACAATGGAATTAAAACCTGCTCTGACTCAGAGCTCATGCTCGACTTTTTTTCAAAACAGGGCCATTGGGGCGACACCATGAGAGGCCTGGCGTACATCAGGCACTATGGGTGGAGGGCAAGACAGCAGAGAGGGCAAAACAAAATGAGACAGGAGTCAGAAGAGGACGTGCCTCCGCCTGGCTGGGCAAGTCACTTAAGCTTTGCAAGTCTGTTTCTTCACTTGAGATATGGGGCCCACTGAAAATAGGATAACGCAGACAAAGCACTTGGCACATAAGCGCTGAGATGTCATTTCTCTCATGCAACTTCTTTGTGAAATAAAAACAATGACCTCTGCTTCATTGGCTTCTACGAGAACAGACGAACCGCACAGCCGAAACCTCGCGGTAAGCTCTAATTTGCCATGTATAAGTTTGCACCCTGGGCCCCCCGTGGCCAAGCCCAGCCCCAGACATCTTTTGTTTGGCCATATATTTTTTCTTCGTAAATGTGAACTGGGTGTCTGCATTTAAACAACAGAATACTTCCCACAAAAATACGATCTCCTGCTTCTTTGGAGGAAAAAACAATCAGAAGACCTGAGCCATGTTCTCACATGGCAATAAGGACTGGGGCTAGGTAGCAGCCACCTTTTGGTGGGGGGCATGACACCTTCGCCTCCACAGCAGTGCCCTCAGCATTTCTGTGGCTGCCAGGCCCCTGCAGGCGGGTGGCCCAGGCACGGCATGAAAGTGAGGTGGTGTGCGAGGGCACAGCTGCTCAGCCACCGCTAGTTTCTACGTGTCTGCAGAGTCTTTATTACACTGTTAAGATACTTGGTACTACTTCCTTGTTACCCGGGGGGGGGCATGAAGGACATTTCGTTGATGACAGTAATGTGTCTGGACAAAGCAAGCATGACACTCCCCCAGGCTCTTCTCGGTGCCTTGGGTCCACCTGTCCCACCCTCCAATATCCGAGCTCTCACTGATTAAGTTACTCCCCTTCAAAGTATCAATGAAGAAATGCAGACACATGATATCTCTGGCCTCACGTGGCCTCAGAGCCTCAGAAGCTGCTCCACCACCCAAAGGGCACAAGCCTCTGTCAAGCAGGGTAGAGATGCCGGTGGCCTTGCTTTCACAGCTCTGGCACTAACTCTTAGGCCGGAATGGTGAGCGCCTCCATTCCCGGCTGAAGCCAGGAGGGGGTGCGGTCACCCATGGGCTCCAGAGGATGTCCAGCATCTCCTGAAGTCCTGGTAGGGAAAAGATCCTGATTATGAGAGAGGCAAGTGCCTGTCATTTCCAGAGCCTCAAAATCATCCAACCAGGCTCCCAGCACAAACCCACAGTTGAATCATGACTCCATTACGTTTGCAGGCCAAGCATGAATACTGAGCTGGACGTCACGGTAGACGTGCTATTTCACATCTTTCTAAAAATTCTAAATTTAGCCCACACCCTGACGGGATATGGGGCAAACCTACAGGCCACAAGAAAGAGAGAGACAGAGACAGAGACAGAGAGACAGAGAGAGAGTCAGAGAGAGAGAGAGACAGAGAGAGAGAGAACAGTACAAGACAAAACTCTGCCCTCAGGAAGCTTAGACAATTCACCTTTATACTTGGTTAAGTACAATCATCATCATCATTGTCATCAAGGCACTAACATTCACTAAGTGCTCACTATGTTCCCCCAGAGGTTGTATGTTATGCATTTCATTCTCTTTATTACATTTAGGTATGATTATTATCTGCCTGTGTAACAGATGAGAAAAC
>CAUYSK010033502.1:0-26535 GCA_963575035.1 Avahi laniger
TGTTTTTTGGCCATTATTCTGTCTTCTTTTGCAAAGTTTCTGTTCATCTCCTTTGCCCACTTTTTGATAGGGTCAAGCCATTCACATTTATTGAGAAGATTGAAATTTGAGATAGATTTCCATCCATGTTGTTAGGTACATTCCTATTGTTTTGTTTTACTCCTTGAGCCATCTTGGAGGTTCTAGACTTTAACTCTTGAGTGATTTTACTTTGGAGACTGTCTAGTGTGCTGTTCCTTGTGTAATGCCGGTCTGAGTACTTCCAATAGGGCTGGTCTGGTCTTCACAAATTCCATCAGTGATTGTTTGTCTGGGAAGGATTTTATTTCTCCCTCATAGATGAAACTTAATTTTGCTGGATAAAGAATTCTAGGTTGGGTATTATTCTGTTTTAGAAGATTAAGCATAGGCAACCAGTCCCTTTTGGCTTGTAAAGTTTCAGTTGAGAAATCTGCAGTTAGTCTGATAGATTTTCCTTTGTAGTTTATTTGTTGCTTTCACCTCACTGCTTGAAGAATTGCTTCTTTTGCGTTTACTTTGGTCAGCCTAATAACCATGTGACATGGTGATTGCCTTTTCACATTGAGTCCCCAGGAGTTCTGTGTGCTTCTTGTATCTGGATATCAAAATTTCTGGCGAGGCCAGGCATATTTTCCTCCAGTATTCCATGAAATAAGTTTTCCAGCCCTCGTGTATTTTCTTCTTCTCCCTCTGGAATGCTAGTGATTCTTATATTTGGCTTCTTTAGGTAATCCCACATTTCTTGTATGTTTTTGTCTTGTCTCTTGTTTCTGTGCTCTTTTTCTTCATCTGATTTGTTTGGCACATAGGCATTATCTTCAAGCTCTGAGATTCTTTCCTCTCTGTGATCCCTTCTATTCTTGAGGCTTTCCACTGTGTGTTGAAGTTCCTTGAATGCCTCTTTCATTGCCAAGATTGCTGTTTGGTTTTTCCGCAGTATTTCAATTTCTTTAGAGAATTTTTCATTCATTTCCTGTATTATTCTTGTGATTTCTTTATTTTGGGATTCTATTTTCTCTGTAATTCCATTGAGTTTTCTTACAATTCATATTCGGAATTCTTCCACTGTCAGTTTAATCATATTGTGTAAGTTGGTGTCTATTGATGGAGATTGAATATTTTCTTTTGGAGGTGACTTTTCTCTCTGATCTTTCATGTTTCCTGTATTCTTTTGCTGATTCTTTCTCATCAGGATACTTTGTTAATGACTGGGGGTGCTGGGACTGGTTTATGGACTTAATTTTGAGTCCCTGAAGGGATGTTCCTTGACAATTCTGGGGAGATGCTCCTCTGGTCCTGTATTGTCTTAGAAGGAGTTTTAGCCTGTTGGGTTATCTCTGACCTGTTGTCTTCACCTCCTGCTACAGGAAATTAGTGAGTTTGGATCTCTTGCTTAGAATCCCAGGAGTTGGATCACTTTTTTGTGTGTGTGTGACTCCACTGCCAACCAATAGTTTGAGATGGGAGACACTATATTGGGCTATGAGGTTACACTCTCTTTTGTTGCTTGTAGTTTGCATGGAGGAGTCACTTATCAAGGTATTTCAATACCTTTGTATTGAGCTCCAAACTCCTGAATGGGATATACAAGTGCCTGTCTTTGGGGAATGTCATGCCACTCCCAAGGGTCACTTGAGCCCTATTACCACTTTAGGTGGGGTGAGAAAAAGAACAGGTACCTGCAAGCCTAAGAGTGTATACTTCAGAGGTTGCTTGATCTGCAGCTAAGGGAGAGCTGCTAATATGTTATTCAGGGTTCTTTCGCCACACTTGCAAAGCAGCTCCTAATGGGGAGGGGGTGTCAATTGGTGCAATTGGTAAGGACTCTGGTCAAGATTTTCCTTCCCAGACCACAAGCCCAAAGCTGGCAACAGCCTGGGTGCCAAGGGCAAGCCCTCATGTTATGATCTTATCAGATGCTCAAAACTAACTCGCTGTACGAAGTCAACAATCTGTCCCCTTTTGCTTAGTTCGAAGGTCCCACAGATTCAAGCCAGTCACACAGAGAAAGCAACATTTTCTCCTTTCTCCCTGCTTTCAAGGGCTGAGTCTGTCCTGTCAGGCTGAGGGAGGGGCGTTGACTGAGACTGCCACAAGTCCCAGCCCAGAAAACCTCTTCTCTCCTTTCTCCCCTCCTCCCAGGGCAGAGTCTGCCTTGCCAGAGAGGAAGATAAGTCACCGGACTGGGGGATGGGCACTTCCTGGGGCCACCTGGTATCTGAGCCCAGGAAGTGGCTACTCTCATTACTCCGCCCCTCCAAGGGCGGGGTTTGTCTACTTGGTACCAAGCATTAGGTACTGAGAGGTACTGACACTGAGTACAGGACCCTCACTAAAGTCCCCTGCCCGCACAGGTGCAGACGATCAGTAGTGCCCCGCCCCACCCCGCCCAGCTTAGGCCCCAGGCTCCGCAAGTGCAGACACTCAATACTGTCCACACCATGAAGGCCCCTGGCCTTGCAAGTGCAGACAGTGAGTAGGAGCCTCACTGATGGCCCCTGACTCGCAGGTGAAGACACTGATTACTGGACCCTCTCTGAAGTCCCCTGTCCCCAAAGGTGTAGGCAATCAGTAGAGGCCCCATCCTGAAGGCCACTAACCTCCCAGGTGCAGACACTGAGTAAAGGACCCTCATGGAAGGCCCATGACCTTACAGGCGCAGGCAATCAATAACTCTGAAAACCGTAGCCTCACTGGTGCAGACACATAGTACAGATGCTCACACAGTAGTAATATTCTTTGGGGGTAGGTGGGTTGGGGGTGGGTAAACTCACAACTAATGGACGTGGTGAGCGTTGTAGGTGGGGGAAAGGACACATCTCAAATTATGGTTGGGATGTGGCAAAGTCATAACATGTAACCAAAATGTACCCCCATAATTTCATGAAATAAAAAAAAAATTTTTTTAGAGATGGGATCTTACTATATTGTCCAGGCTGTTCTCAAACTCCTGGCCTCAAGCACTCCTCCTGCTTCAGCCTCCCAAAGTACAGCTAGCCACCATGCCCAGCCATTTCCTCACTTTTTAACCTCCTCTTTTCTAGGCCAAATCATTCAAAATCCATAGTCTATCTTTACACGGCTTGAGTACAACCCTTTGTACTCAACCTGCTTCTGGGCCTATGCCATCACTTTTCCATCGTGTGCCATCAGTATATGAAATCTGGCATTATTCCTTTAAGGTCTTCTTATTCTGCATCCTTGTGCTGTGCCATCCATATATTTATTCATTGCTTAATTCTTTCTTTCATTTTACTTTGAGTAAATTATTAGTGTTTTTGTTTGACTCTTCCTTTTCAAATTTAAAAACTGCTTTATTCTAAAAATGCAAGCAGTAACACAAGAGAATAAAATTCTAAATTCACCTAAAACCCTACCACCCAGTTATAGCTCCTGTAACTCTCTGTATATATTGGTAATTCTCAGATTTTAATGTGCATCAGAATTACCCAGGAAGCTTTGTAATACTGCAGATTCCTTCAGACCTTAACTCCCAGGGATTGGGACTTAGTGAACTCGTGATTCTAAATTTAAAATATCAGGAGATTTTTAACAATCTGAGGCAATTCTGATGATGATTATCTGCATATCATGTCTTGAAGTAAAAGCAAACAATAACAACAACAAAATTACTGTTACAGACGTTATATAGAAAAAGATATGCAAATTCACGTAAGTATCTTTGCAGCAGACATTGTTGGTTGACTCCTCGAGTGCCATTTCCAACTCCTTCCTCTCTTGTGTCCTCGCCCTGGGGTTGGGATTCCAGTACTTGCTTTTCAAGTCTCCTCTGCAGCTACAGTTGGCTATGTAACCCAGTTCTGGCCAGCCAGGGCTTCTGGGAAATCTACTCTGTTTCCCACAGAACAAGAAGGTACAGGGGCAAACATACTGTCACTGCCCCCTCATCCTGTGAAGTAGATATTTATAATGTCTGTGACTATCCATTTTCTTTTGAATTGCCTGGCGTAGAGGTTAGGATCTTGTAACTGGATAGGCATAGAGTGTAAGCCCCATCTGTTAGATATACCCTCATGAGAATGATTTGGAAGTGAGCACAGTTAGGAAACAAGCTGTGTGTGGTGTTTCCATGTGTTATCATGAGTGGTGGATGGTTGAGGTGTCTGGATTGGGGTATCATCAGTAGCAATGGTGGTAGTTTCCTAGTGATAGTGAGTTAGAGTAACTCACTCATCTTGGTTTGTTCAGGATTTTCAGTTTTACCACTCAAAATCTTGTGTTGCTAGGAACTCCTTTAGTCCCAGGCAAACCTGGACAGTTAGTCACCCAGTTGCTAGGGTGACATTCTTGACGCAGGTGTGGTGGTAAACTCAAGTTTCAGTGCAATGAAGTTCCTGAAATTTATTGCTAAGCAATGGCAGTGGCTGAAGTTTCCAGACAGTTTTGTGGTGGGATTTAGGGATCTTCTCATTAAAGCTGAGTCTAGAGTCTTTTTTCCCACCATTGCAATGGTTTCATGAGCTAATAAATATACAATAAATCACTTTTAAGCTCAAACTAGCAAGACTGAATTTGCTGTTTCCAACTAAGTTCTGTGTTTCAAATACCGCCATGGCACTTAGAGCTAGGGTAGCCATCTTGTAATATGAAATGATGAGACTAAGGATAAAAAACAACAAATAAGGGTGGAAGAGTGGAAAGAAAGAATGAGCTTGTGTTCTTGCTAGTATAATTGAAACAATGAACACTTGTTGGAACTGCCTATCTGTAAGACTTCTACCAGAGATAACAAATGTCTGGTTTTAAGTCATCGTATCTCAGCTAAGTAAACTATCTTGACTGACGGAGGCTCGTGTAGAGCATGCTGTTATATAAACTGCATCTTCCCTCACTTAATAAATAGGATGTGATTTCATATTTCTCTGCCAGTAATGTAGATTAATAGCACCTGTGATGACGGCAAACTCTAAATTTCCTTGGATACCCATCCTTTTTCCCCCACAAAGCCTTGTTCATCTACATTTTAAACTGTTTTCTAATATTTTTGTGCTTCTGTTTTGTATACATTACTTGGTAAAAATACAGGAAAGTGGAAGAGTGAAAATATTACATGAAATTTGAATGTATTGATAAACATTAGATATAAAATGATTAAAAGAATGGTAAAAACTTTCTATGTAAAAGCTGGTAATAATTTCTGCTCATTTGTATTGCAGATCATCTTTCTGCAGAGCTGAGGAATTATTTTATGTTTTTGGGTTTTTTTCCTCCTTCAAAACTTTACGTTCTGACTCTGCAAAATTGGTCTTGGAAGAGACAGAACATCTTATATCTCTTTTGGTCAAGGAGTGAGGCAGTTTTCAGTAGTAAGCTTTACTGAGTTCCTCTGATCAGATGCTTAAAAGAGAGGACAAAGAAAGAAAGAAAAGAAGAGGAAGAAGGAAAGGAAGAAACAAAGAGTAAGAGAAAGAATAAAAGAACACAAATAGTGAAGGAAGAAAGAAAAAAAAGGGTAATCCCACTTGCAGTTCCAGTATGAAAAGCAAGTGTTTGTGAATAGACATTGTGTGTCGAGTTTTTAAGTTATGGCCCCATTTGTCATCTTACTTTTTTTTTAAACATCTTTCAGTTAACTGTATATTTTTTTTTCTCCCTTCCACATATTAGCGTCTCCATATGAAGCAAGGTCACCTGTCTTCCCAGAAAGAGCATTTTTGCAACACAACGAAACTCAGCAAGGTACAGGGCTTGCCGCTTGTCTCCTTCACCCTGCAACCTTCCTGCTGCAATGACAAGGACGCAGACATCTTGTTTCCACGTATCAAGCCCTGCTCTCTCAGAGCCACCTGCTCTCACAGAGTCACACCTTTATGTGTGATCGTGCTGTTACAGTGGTCTACTTCCATGCTATGCATTCAACTAGCTATAGAAAACTCTTCAGGAATTCATAGGTGTGGGTTGATGCAATGGTGGGAATGCTGTAGGAATAGATGCCACGGGAGATCTACCTGCTCACGTGAATTACATACGCTTCTAGCAGATGACTGAGCTTAATCTCCTGGTTCCCATTCTGCTTGACAATGAGTGCTACTGTGAACTTCCAACTTTACGGATGCTAGATCAGACAACATGGCTCACCATGGGCATCTCAGGTCACACAGACAGTTGATCCGCTATGAACAGACAGGTTTTTAGTCTTTACCAGGACCCAGTAGCAAGACAAAAGCTATTTCCCTAAAAGTCAGTTATTTTCAGAAAACAGCATTGTTTTGGTCTGAAATTCTAGGGATCTGAATTCATGCGAACACCGCGACATTTGAGAAACAGAACAGATGCCTTAAAAGGATTCCTCATGTCCTCTTTTATAGACACAACACCCCTCTGATAACCCCTGAAAACCGCTAAGATATTCTCTATCTTTTGAGATTGATTATTTTACTCAATACAATTCCCTTGAGGTCTATCCAGGTTGTTGCGTGTATCAATTGTTTTTTTATTGCTGAGTTACCATTGTATGGATGTGTCAAGTTTGTTTAACCATTCACACATACATGACGTAGGTTTTTTCCATTTTTTGGCTAATATGAATAAAGCTGCTATGAACATTCATGTACTTTTGTGTAAATATAAGTGTTCATTTTTCTGGAATAAATGCCCAAGAATGTGATTGCTGAGCCTTATGGTAAGCATATGATTAGGTTTATAAGAAACTGAAAAATTATTTTCCTAAGTATCTATATCATTTTACATTCTTAGCAATCAGAGTGATTCAGTTTCTCCACATCCTCACCAGTATTTGGTGTTATCACTATTTGTACTTTTTATTTTAACCATACTGATGGGTGTGTTTTGATATCTCACTGTGGTTTTAATTCATGTTTCTCTAATGACTAATGATGCTGAATATTTTTCGTGTACTTATTTTCCATCTGTATACTCTCTTCAGTGAAGTGAATGTTAATGGCTTTTCTCCATTCTCTAATTAGATTGTTACTATTTTTTTTTTTACTATAGTTTTGGGAGTTCTTTATATATCCTCTCTATATAAGTTCTTTGTAGGATATGTGGTTTAAAACGTTTTCTCCCAATATGTAGTTTGCATTTTCGTCCTCTTCATAAGATCTTTCACAGAGCGACATCTTTTAATTTTGATGGCCTTCAATTTATAAAACCTCTTTTTTTGTAGATCACGGTTTTGTTGTCAAGTTCAACACTAAGTTGTCTAACCTTAGGTCCTGAAGATTTTCTCCTATTTCTTATTTAAAAGTTTTATACTCTTACATTTCACATTTTAAGTACAATATCCATTTTGAGTAAATTTTTGTATAAAGTGAGACATTCAGGTTAAGGCTCTTTGAGTTTTTTTGCTTATAGATGTCCAAATGCTCTGGCTATGTTGAAAACACCATTTTTCCTCTATTGAATTGCTTTGTACCATTTTCAAAAATCAGTTGAGCATATTTGTGTGGACCCATTTCTGCATTCTCTGTTCTAATCCATTACTCTGTATCTCTATTCTTCCACCAATATCATGCTGTCTTGATTACTGTGGCTATCCTGTAAGTCTTAACTTCAATGAAAGTTTAACGGTTTTAGTATTCTAGTTCCTGTGCCTTTCTATATAAAGTTTAGAACAAGCTTATCTATGTTAGCATACAAAATATATGCTAATTTAATAAGCAGGATGTTATCGAAGTGGTGGATCAATTTGATGTTCTATGTTTTAATAAGATGATCAACATTCATCAGACTAGATTATGGCAGAGAATTTAAGAGCTGTTACAACCGTTCGGTGAGGTGAAAGAAATACTCCGGTGCTAAACAGAAGAAAGAATCTCCTTCTTTTCACCTTTCTAATTGATACAGAATAAAAGGTATTTTTTATTGTACGTTTTTTTAAAAAGCCAGCTTGGTTGGGGTGTTCTATTGTTTGCAATTTAAAACGTTCTAATTGATTAAGAAGATGAATGTTGCAATAAGGCTGACCTAGATTAAATTCTTGCTATGACACAAATTATATAACTTTGAGGAGGTTACTCAACATCTTTAGGACTTAGTGATTTCAAGGATGAAATAAAGATGATTAAACCCATCTTATAAACTTCTTGAGAAGATTAAATAAGATCATGTACATTAAGTTTCTAGATCAATGTCTGGAACAAAATAAATGTTCAAGGGATGATTGCAATGATGATGATAAAGATGATGATGATGATGAAATGAGTTGGTCAGTTATGCCATCGAATGTATTCTTGAGATTTCTGGCTTCCGGGGCCAAGAGGAAATCATGTTTCAAAGCTTTCGTAGTAATTCCACAAGGGATGTGACCTTACCTTGAGCTTAAAAAATTACCTCAGAGAAGGAGGACCATACACAGAAATTATTAAAAAGATTGATAACTTAACAGTCTATGATCTCAACAATAGTTTTACAGCAATGCAGGGAAAATTTCCCTGGCATATTTCCAGTTTTCAAATTTGAAATCATAACTCAGTTAAGATATCACTGAAAGGAGTTCACCTAATGTGATCTAAATATAGGAGTCCTTTCTAGAGGAATATTTAAATTTCATAACATTTTGACTAATTTTTATCATACACAGGGATCATCTAGGCCTTAAAAATGAATCTATTTGTTATATACTCATTGTAATAAAAGCTAAGAAATAACCAGTTTCAGAAGTGAGTAATGGGAGTATCTCCTCATCCTACTCTGTAGAAGCTATTGTCGACACTTTGATGTGAACCGTTACTAAGCTTCTTTAAGTTCATACACTCATAATTTTTGACATCTGTAAATATAATATTTTGAAAATTATTTGTGTACTCTTCTATATTTCTAAGTATGCAATATTCACGTTAGTCAGAATAAGATGTTTGTCCAGCTGGAGTAATTAAGGTTTATTCAAAGAAGAATGCAAAGGCAAAGTATAAGGTAAGACTTTAATAATCTTGAAATATAGGCACTATATATAGTGAAAGGCTAAGTATCTACTAAATTCATTAGGTTTCTGAAACAATTAAACGTGGATTTACCATATCCAGCAATCCCACTCATAAGTCTATAGCCAGGGGATGTGAAAACTGTGTTCACGCAAAAACCTGTTTATGAATGCTCAAAGTGAGCATTATTCATAATAGCCAAATGGCTTTAAATGGGTGGATTTTATGGTATGTATCTATACCTCAATAAGGCTGGGGTTCTTTTTTTAAATAAATCTGCCCCACTTCCATTTAACAAATCAAGAGCTAATCCCAGAGGAGTCACCCACAGAGTTCTTCCAGTACACAGAGAAAAGCTTGACGTCAGTTTGGCATTAAAGCTACGCAACACTGGATTTAGAATTGGGGAGAAACAAGGTAGGACAACGTAGAAATATCACTGCTTATGGCTATGGAAGATGGTGATAATAAAGATAAAGTGAGAAGGAGAAAAGCATATTGATCAGACATGAATCTCAATTTTCTCTTTCTAGGCTTCAGTCTAGAAAGGAATACTAATAAGGTGAGGGGATGTAAGGCTGATACCACTGGTGCCTCACCCATTGCCCCTGACTCACCTGGAGTTTACCTGCAGTTCAAGCGGGCCATTTCCATAAAGTCTGATGGCATTATAACTCAAGTACTTGCATTTCTTTACCTTAATGATATTTTTTTCTGGCTATAGGAATGTGCTCGGGGCAACTAGGACTGTGGAGGAATTATTATTCGTAGAAACAATCCTCAATCAATGAGGGATGAAAGTTGGTAGATAAATACCTCATCTTGTTCATCTCTCAGTGTGTAATTCATTTCAGTCTCTTGGAGGGTGATCAGTGAGACTGAGCTCCAGTTTCCCATACTGGTAATCCACTGACAGATCTGTGATTTATTCCCTGCCTCACTCTCTCACTCCTTGGAATCACAACTTAAATACAGTATTATACCCACATCCCTGTTGCAAAAAGTGAGGGAACACTGAAAGCATGGGAATGATTGTCCAACTTTCCAGTTGGGGTATCTAGTAGCAAATTAGGAAGTTGCACAGAGGACTTCACATTAGTATGGGCCAGTTCAGCAAAGTCGCAAGGAGGGGTGTGTGGGTTTGATCAGACAATGTACATAGTTGTCTTTCTCAAGCCTCTCTCAATTTTTGCGTATAGTGGATCCTAAGGTATGAACCTGTTACGTTTCATTGAGTGAATCATGGAAGAATAAGGGTGTTATTTAGCAGAGGCTGATAGCAGAACACCAGACCAGGGAATATATGGGACATATAACATAAACCTAGAGGCTTTTAACTAGCAAAACCTAAAGGAGAGTAGAGCTGGCAGGTGGAATATAGTTACTCCTCCGGAGAAGTATTATCCAAGTCAAAAGAATCTATTACAGGTTCATTTGCCATAGGACGTCAGCAGGGCTCCCAGTGACCAGACCCAAAAGAGTTATTTTGCCAAAAAAACAGTAGCCTGCAGCTAGCACATGCTCCAAAGTCACCAACCCCCCACCCCCAGCCTCTTCTTTTCCTATTCCATATTTCCTACCACTAATAAACTTGGACATCATATTTGCAGTAAAAGAATTAGAGGAGGCAGGTTCTCTGAGAGACTGAGCACTTTTGCCCTGGAATTACCGAAATCCACCTACATGTTTACCTCTTTGGATCCAACCAAGTTGGAAACCTAGAAACATCAAAAATTGTATTTCTCCCTGATAACCAGCAGGTGGCGATCAAAATGAGAGCAATTAAAATATTTTTGTTGCTTATCTCAGCTTCTAGTGTGAGTTAAATTGAGAACTCAGCTGTACACAGTGAGATTACACACACTGTGTTGTAAATAGGTTTTTTAACTCAATGAATATTGTAGAATGTTCATATTAATTTTAATAAATGGATTGTGTTAATGCCTCGTAATGTTTATTTAATATTCTTTTTACTAATTACTGTTAAGTTTTTTCCTATATTTGCTTATCACCAACAATGCTGCAATGAATAGAATGTCATTGAACTACCAACTTTCTACCTACATCTACAGTTCACGAGTTTGTAAGTTTTTCTGCAATAGAGGTTTCTAGAGTGAAATTGGAACTTGCTGCTAAGTACAGTTTTTGTGTTCTTTTTTTCAAATGTTCATTGAAAAAATTTTAAACACATACAAAAGTAGAGAGTGGCTTTCAAAATCCAAAATTCCCCTTCACTGATCTTTGACAACTAAGTACACCTGGTAATCTTCTTCTATTCGTATTCCCTCTGATTTCATCTCTTCTCCCCAATGCAGAATTATTTTGAAGAAAATCTTAGGCAGTATTTCATTTTACCTGCAAATATTAAGGAAATATTTCTAAAAGATATGTACTGTCCATATCATGGCCATAATACCATTATCATACCTAAAAATTAAAAATGATTCTTAATCCATTCTGAGATAACACTAGTCATTGCTCAGATTTGTTTCCTTCATATTTCTGCTGCTGCTTCTCAACTTTTCTCCCTCCTCTTTTCTCTCTTTTCTCTCCTTTCTCTTCTCCTCCTCCTCTTCCTTTTCTTGCCGTTTGTTCAAATCAGGATCTAAAGAAGATACACACTTGAATGATAGGTTTCTTAAACTCCTTTTAATCTATAAGCTCCCTTCCACCTCTCTTCTTTTCGCTGGGGATTTATTTGCAAAAGAAAGCCAGTTATTGGTCTGATGGAGTTTTTTTAGTCTGGATTTTGGTGGCTCCATGATGTTTAATATGTCCCTCTGACCCCCATATTTCCTGTAAATTGACAGAGTTAGGTACAAATAATAGTTTTGTTTCTTGCTTTATAAGTATTACACACTTTCTTCTTTTTATCTATATTTTTTTAAATAAAACATCCATGTTGAATAGAAAGAGTAATTGTGGGCTTTTTTAAATCAATTTTTTATTTTGACACTTTTAAATGTATAAAAACTTGAAAATAGTATAATGAAATGACACACACAGTACATTCACCACTTAGATTCAACAGTTTTTAACAATTAGAGTCATTTGCACTTATCTATTTATGTATGTAGTTGATGAGCCATTTGATATTAAGTTGTGGACATCATGTCACTTTATCCTTTTTTACATCTTTTTTCTTTTTTTTTCTTTTTTTAGAGATCGGGGTCTTGCTATGTTGCCCAGGCTGGTCTCAAACTCCTGGCCTCGAGTAATCCTTCCACCTCTGCCTCCCAAGAATCAATGTACATCTTTTAAGAATAATGGTATTCTTCCTATTTAACCAAAATACCTTATCAGAATTAATGATAATTAATATCATCTAATATTAAATCCATTATTCAAATTTCTTTAATTGTCCACAAAATGTTATTAGTTTTTTAAATTTTATATTTTGAAATAATTTCAGACTTACAGAAAAGTTGCGAATATTGTACAGATACTTCCATATAACCTTTACCTAGCTTCCTCTAATATTACCATTTTACACAATTGTCAAAAGCAGAGAGCTAACAGTGATACAATACTAACAAACTACAGACCTTATTTTAATTTCACCAGTTTTCTACAATTTTTTGTAGAGACAAGGTCTTGCTGTTGTCCAGGTTGGGTTCGAACTCTTGGCCTCAAGCCATCCTCCTGTCTCAGTCTTCCAGAATTCTAGGATTACAGGCATGAGCCACCATGCCTGACCAAACCTGTTCATTGATCATCATCTTCCCAATCCCCCACACACCCCAGCCTCTGGTAACCATAATGTTACTCTCTGTTTCTATGAATTCGACTGTTTTACACTCCATATGTGAGACCCTATCATATTTGTCTTTCTGTTCCTGGCTTATTTCCCTTAACATAATGTCCCTCATCCATCTTGTCACAAATGACAGGATTTTGTTTATTTTTGAATGCTGAATAGTATTCCATTGTTGTTTATATACCACAGTTTCTGTTTTTAAATTTTTTTTATTTTAGCATATTACGGGGATACAAATGTTTAGGTTATGCATATTGCCCTTGCCCCACCCGAGTCAGAGCTTCAAGTGTGTCCATCTCCCAGACAGTGCACATCGCACCCGTTAGGTGTGTATATACCCATCCCCTCCTCCTCCATCCCACCTGCCCGACACCCGGTGAATGTTATTACTATATGTGCACTTAAGTGTTCTTCAGTTAATACCAATTTGATGGTGAGTACATGTGGTGCTTGTTTTTCCATTATATACCACAGTTTCTTTACCCATTCTTCTATGGATGGACACCTTAGGTTGATTCCATATTTTGGTTATTGTGAATAACGCTGCAATGAAAATGGGAATGAAGGCATCTCTTTGACATATTGATTTCATATCCTTTGCATATATACACAGTAGTGGGGTTGCTGGATCATAGGGTTGTTCTATTTTTAATTTCTTGGGAAATGTCCATACAGTTTTCTATAATAGCTGTCTTAATTTACATTCCCACCAACAGGCTGCAAGGGTTTCCTTTTCTCTACATTCTTGCCAACACTCACTATCTTTCATCTTTTTGATAATAGCCTTTAAAATGTGTGAGAGGATATATCAATGTGGTTTAATATGTATTTTCTCTGATGATTAGTGATTTTGAGCATTTTTCATATATCTCTTGACCATTTTATGTCTTCTTTTGAGAAATGTCTATTTAAATCTTTTGCCTATTTTTAAATCTGGTTACTTATTTTCTTACTCAACTCTTATGGAGTTGTTTGAGTTCCTTATAGATTTTATATGTTAACCTCTTATCAGATATATGATTTTCAAATATAGTGTCCCATTCCATCATGTTAGTTTTTTGTTTGTAATGTCAGTGTTATAACCACTGTGGTTCCTGCAGCTTCCAGCCTCCAGCTCAGACACCTAAATTACCTTGCCTACTTAATGACTTTAAGATTGTGTTGTTCCAGAAAGGAAGGGAAGGGAAAAGAGTGGAAAGGAACAGAAGGATAAAAAAGGGAAAGGAGAAAGAGGAGGAAGTTGAATCATTTACATATATTCTCTTATACATTATTTCCCCTTTTTCCTACACAAAAGATAGCAGAGTATATATAATTTCATTCCATTAATTATATATTCTGACGTTTATTCTATATCTAGGAAATATTTACCTCATTATTTTTATGACTACATTGAAAGTCATACTAGGGATGGATAAGAGTGCTTACTTTTCCAAAACTCACCACCAAAGAGAGTTTTGAGTTATCTGTTTGCATTTTTCTAGTCTGATAGGTGAGGCATGTTTTAATTTCTCTTACAATAAGTGAAGTTGGGCAACTTCTCATGAATTTAAGGATCATTTATCTTACTTTTTTCCATGACTTCTCTCTTCAAATGTTTATGCAATACTCCTTTGGATTTTGGTCTTTTCTGAACTATTAAGAGCTCTCTTTATCTAGTAGGGAATTCAGTCACTTGCTTATAAGTCATGAGTATTTTGTAATGGCTTAATATTTGTTCTTTGATCTTGCTTACAGTTACTTGACCTTGCAATTTCTTTTATTATCAATTTTTTAAATGCTTCTAAATTTTCATCATATATATTAATAGAAAATTTCCCCCCATTCTTCTATAGACATTAATTCATATTTTCTTTTAGTATTTGATTGTTTCATTTTTTTCACATTAAGATCTCTGATCCATTTGAGGTTTATTTGAAATACAGTGTCAGGTATAAATCTAATATTATGTGTTTTAAAAATGGCTACCAAAATGTCCTAATATCATATATTTACCTTTTCAGCATGATAAGATAACGCTACCCTTCCCATACCCTATGCATTTTGATCTGTACTGAGACTTTCCATTCTGTTCTATCAGCCTTTCTTTTCATGTGAACAACACAGGTCTCAATTATGGAGATTTTCCTTTTTTCATTATGTCCAGGATGTTGTAATATCTAGTTAGACTAGGTTCCCACTACCATTTTTCTTCTTTTTTAGAATTTCCCTTGCTTATTTTCCCAAATGAACTTGAACAAAAATGTATCTGGTTCCAAGAAAAAAAATAGCTTATATATTAGCTTGGATACAATTGACATTTATGAAGTTGTTTTGTCCTTTCTAAGACATGTATATCTTTTTAATTGCCCTGATTAATTCATGTTTTTCAGGATTGGTTTATATTTTCATTATATAGGATTTGCACACTTCTTAATAATTGGGTTGTTATTATAAATAGCTCTTTGATACTCATTAAAACATAAGCTAGTTATTATTATATGAAGGCCACATAATTTCATATCTTACTGAATTACTAAATCTTTTGTTATTTGTACTAGTTAATTGTTGCTTTCGTTTTGTTTTGCTGATATACTCTTCTATCATCATAGCAGCAATTCTCATATTTTTCCTGGCTTAAAATTATTATTGAAGGAGAGTGTAGCAAGACTGGTACACAAATTATAAGTGTGCCACTTAACGAGCTGTCACAAAGTGAACACATCTGACTAATTAATACCCAGGATAAGAAATAGAACATCATGAACACCCACAGGCTTTAATTTTAGTACTTTTAGTAGTTCATTGTTTTAATTTAACTTTCTCTGCATACTAATGAAGCTCAGTACTTTTGCATGTATTTATTGACTATTTGGAAATATTTTTTGAAGTGCGTGTTTAAGTTTTTTGACCATTTTTATAATAGTCTGACTGTCTTTCTCTTATACATTTGTAGCAGTTTCCAAACCTATATTGTGTATATGGCTTCATCAGAAATATATGTTGTAAATATCTTCTTATGTTCCATGGTTATAATTTCCATGTTTTTTATTAATGTATAACTTACAGAGTAGTGAAAAAATGAGTGTGCAATTTAATGAATTGATATGTACATAAATGTGTAACCACAATTCAAATGAAAGTATAGAACTTTTCCAGTACAAGAAGTTCCTTCATGCATATTCTGAAATGGTAACTCCCCCCAAAAGTAACTGTTATTCTGATTTTTACCATCATAGATTACTTTTTGTCTCTTTTTAAACTTTGTATTTGTGTAGTACATATACACTAAACATGCACTGAACATACACTACACATACTTTGTGTTGAGCTTTCAATGTTTGTCAAATTTATCCATGGGTAACTTCATTTTTTCATTGCTGTTATGTATTCTATTTAATTAATATAACAACTTAAATCTCCATTATATTGTAGTTGGATTTTTAGCTTGTACCCAGTTTAGAGTATTATGAATAAAGCTGCTGTGGACATTCTTTACATGTCTTTCGGTGGACATAAGTACTAAACCCTGCTAGACCACAGGGTAAGCTTAAGTTTAGATTTAGTAGCTCAAACTAATTTTAAAGAAGTAGTAACAATGTTCAGTCTCACTAGCAATGTATAAGAGAATTCCATTTCTCCTTATCCTTCCCAACACTTAGTATTATTAGTCTTTTTAGTATTTTTCATTCTAGTAGGGAATGTGCCTAATTTGCATTTCTCTTAGGACTATGTTGATCACCTGTCCATATTTTGTTGCCAATTTGGATAACCTCTTTTGTGAAATTTCTGGTGAAATTCTTTTGCCCACTTTTAAAATTGAGCTGAAAGTCTTTTTCTTTGACTTATTAAACTTCTTTATATATTCTGGGTATGAGCCTCTTATTTTGAAAATAATCTTCTTATTATCCAAGACATGTATTTTCACAATCTTAATGTTGTCTTCTGTTCAACAGAATTTTCTAACTTTGAAGAAGTCAAATTTATCTACCATTTCTCTAATGGTTACTGTTTTGCCTATGCCAAGTCATGAAAATATTTTCCTGATTTCAGCAATTTAAGATTTCTGTCTCTCTTTCTTGATCATTTCTTGTTAGGTGCTTATCAATTTTGTTAATCATTTCAAAGAATCAACTTTTGTCTTTGTTAATTTCTCTACTGCAAGCTTGCTTTCTATTTCATTCATTTATAATAATACTAATATTTTATTTTCTCCATTCTTTAGGTTTCGTTTGCTCATTTCCCCCATTATATTTGAGTTATAAGCTTAATTGATTTTCATAAGTTTTTAAAGATGTGCATTAAGATCTCTATATATTTCTCTTAAACAGTGATTTAGCTGCTTCCCACACATTTTAAAATGTCAATATTCCTTTTTATTTTCAAATGTTATCTAACATCCATTGGGGTTTCTTCTGTGGGCCATATGGGATTGTCAATTGTGTTGCTTGCTTTATTTTCAAATATTTTGGGGATCTTCCAATTATCTTTCTGCTATTGAGTTCTGGTTTAATTCACTATGGTCAGAGAAATACTCTGGATAGTTTCAGTCCTTTGAAATTAACTTTGTCTGCTTTATGGCCAAGGATATGTTCCATTTTTTCCATGTATACTTGAAAAAAATGTATATTTTGCCACTGCTCGATGGAATTTCATATATATTCAGTTGTCAAGCTGATTGATTACATTGTTAAATTTTCAATATCCTTATTGCATTTTCCATCTCTTTGGTCTATCGGTCATTAAGAGCATGTTCACATTTCCAAATAAAATTGTGGGTTTACTATTCCTTTTAGTTCTGTCAACATTGTTTTTATGTTTTCCTACATGTTATTAGATGAATACGTGTTTAGAATCATTATGTATTCTTTATCATTTTAACATTATAAAATATCTCGATCTCTTGTATTACACCTCGCTTTACAATCTGCTTTATCTGATATTAATACAGATCTGTTTTATTTATTTTAGTGTTTCCAGGGGAATATCTCTTTTCCATTCTGTTACTTTCAACTTTTCTGTGTCCCTATATTTAACATCTCAACAGAAAGTGCTAGGATTTTACCAGGGTTTCTTATTCCTTTTGGGCCCTAAACTTAAATATTTCTCCCAAGCCCTAAGTCTGTTGAAAGCTCAGTTGAATCTTTCTCCTTTTCAGGTATTGTTTATGCTTTTGGAATCTCCACTTTCCTCAAGGGGAAAAATTGTCACATAAACCAGACTTACTTTTCTTTGTTTTTCCTCCTCTCTTAGTTATTGGTTTTACAAGGTCCCTTTGTCTGGCAATTTTCTGATACTTTCAATTAAATTTTTTAACATTTTACCCAGCTTTTCCAGTGGTTCTCAGGCTTACAAGAGTCTGAGCAAAATTCAGGCTATTGTTGGAAGTGTGAGTTCTTATTGCTGATTATAAAGGGGATGAGTCTAATATGTTCCATTAAGAATTATGTTTTCTATATGCTTTTCATTAATTTCTCCTCTTAAATTGACTTTTTCTTCTTTTTACTTTCTTTTTGTTTGTATTTCTGTTCTCTAATTTCTTTAGAAGCTTAGCTTGTCAAAAACTACCTATAAGATGTTATTTAGCATATCCCACAAAATTTGACCCGTGCAGCATTTTTGGTACCATGTAATTACCTTTTAAATTTTATTTTGATGACTTTTTTGATCCATGGGTTATTTCAAAATTTGCTACATAATACTCATCTTTTTGTTATTTTTTTTTCTAATTTCATTTTATTGTGGACAGAAGCAACTATCTGCTTCATTTTAATCCTTTGACATTTGCTGGGGTTTGTTTGTTTTCACAGCCTGGTACTTGAGCAGATTTTGTAAATGTTTAGAATGTGCTTGTAAAGAAACTCCTATTCCTCAATTATTGAGTACAATCTTTGATGAAGGCAAATTAAATCTATTTTGTTAATCATATTGTTCAAATAATCAATAGCCCTACTTTTTTTGTGGGGGGGCGCTATATGGTAGTTTGTACTGTGTCAACTTAGGTGAAGCTGGAGGTGCCTTTCCCAGGAGTCTTTTCCTTATCTGGCATCAGGTTAGACTTGCACAAGAGGCATACAGAGGTAAAGCAGCAGTCACTTTCCTCTAAAGGTCTTTGAGGACAGATATAGTAAAGGACGTGCAGAAAGGCATCTAGTGGGCTCTATCCTGCCTTCATTCTTTTCCACGCCACATCCACTCTTCCTCACCAGCAGGGGGCCCCAAGCCCATGCGTGAAGCTTGGCTGCAGCGTCACAGAGCAGGAGCTACACAGAAGTCACACTTCCCGGTAGACGTCTACACCAGCTCTCCTTCCCAGTCTCACTTCAGCACCTGGATGGCACCTCAAGCTCCAATTCGTTTACCCAGCGAGGCGTTTCAGGAAGGTTGAAAGGTGCCTTTTCTCTCACACTCCAAATCTTCCTTCCAGACTAGTACTTTTCAGTTCCTTCCACAACTTCAAAAGGCCTGTTATTTATAACAAACCTCTTATTCCATAATATTCACAGCAGTTTTGCATTCCTGATTAAACTCTGATTGATAATGTTTGTTCTACTAAATATTTAGAATATAATGTATTTGTCTTAATTTCTGGCCAGTGTGCACTTTTCTTTTCTTGAATATATTGGCAAAAATCAACATATTTAATCTAATCTTTCTTCTTCTTTGTAGAAACTAAAGGTCTAGGGCGCTTAGGTGGTAAGATCTCAACTACTTCTACACGCCACAGGATTAGAGCAGTTCTACAAATTTGGAAATCCTGACTCTACACACCTTGTCATACTTCCCTAATGGGCTGGACCGACAAATGTTGAGAGTTATATACAAATGCTTTAGGCCGGGGAATTTGGCATCTTATGAAATTCTCATCAGTCTTATCCTTCCCCCAAAAGGAACCCTGGAGATTTTAAAAGCTTCTCTCCCAGGGCTCTGTTTCTAGAGATCTGTGATAGGACCTAGAGACACGCTTTTCTAACAAGCAGCCCAGATAATTTTGATGAAGGTGGTTGTGTACTTCTTCTTGGAAAACATGTGACTAGAAAAAAAAGGTGGAAACTATTTCAACATACTAGCTTTCATACTAGTTTTGGGCCTTTCTGTTCATTTGTATCATGTTCCAAAGTAGAAAAAAAAAATAGACAAAACAACAAAAGCTACCATTTTCTCCAATTTTTCTGGATCATCCAGCTTCTTAAAGGAATTTTCATCTCTAAATGTGTTAAGCATGTAATTTCCTGAACTAAATGTGCTATACATATATATGTTAACATTTCTAAACAACAACAAAAATGACTTAAAAACTTAAGAGTACTCAAACTAAACGAAAAATTATATTAACATTTTACTGTAAGAATAAATTGAGTTTATGTCAAAATGAAGTTTAAAATTAAGTATTACTTATTCACTGTGTGTGAATTCGAATCTCTTGAGATTTATGTACATCTTTCTTACAACTTTCCCTGCATGCCTGCATATCCTCCTTCCTGAAAAAAAACAAAACAAAACAACAACAAAAAAAAAACACGTGGAAGAAAGAAAGAAAAGGAAAAGGAGCACTTGTTTTCTGATTTTCTGGGTTAACACCCAGGCAGATATCTCACGCATAGCAGATGTAGCTAGTCAAAGATTTTGGGGGGATGTAAACAGGGATCTCACACATATTAAACCACAATATTCTTTTTAACATTTTCATCAATTTTTACATAATGCTGGAATAAATGACATAAAAATAGAAAAGCCAAAATTTGTCTAGAAAAAGAATAACACAATAGTTACAGCAATTCATTCAGACTTCTAAGTCTCACCAATGTTACTCCTTGCAATGCTATTTTCCTTAATAACATTCAATTATGTAACTATTATCAATTTAAGAAATATGAAAGAAGTCCTTTCAAAACAGTAGATTCCCTTTTTGAATGAACAGTACAACTTCCTTACCTTCAACTGGAGTCAATCTACAGAGATCCATGGCTACGCACAGCATCTGACACTACAAAGTCAGCTTGGAATCTAAGTTTTCCTTTTAACATATATTAGTTATCAAGTTGAAATTTCTTTAGCTCTTCTTTCACCCTCATTAGATGGCTTGGGAAAGAGACATGACTCTTACACTCTCAGCTGCACTGAGCCTCCTCAGAACACCTCTCTCTCCCATGGACACAGGATTAGTAAGGCAAGAACTCTCTGTTCTCCCTCCTCCTCCTCCTCTTCCACCTCTTTCTCCTCCTCTACCCCATCCTTTTTCCCTTTTCCCTTGTCCTCCTCTTTTTCTTTTCCACTTTGATAACTTGCTTAATGGCTTGGTTAAAAGAAGAACATTAAAGCCAAGAGTTGTCATTATATGCCACAAAAATAAGACAGCATTCCATTTAACTAAGAAACTCCCTTTTTGATGGATTCCTCTGAAATAAATGTTTTCAAGTGGATTCAGCTTCTCGTGTGCAAAGAAAAATTGATGAAGGCAAGGATGAGAAAGGACGTTTGAAAAGAATTAAGTATTTTTTTGGCTTTGGCACATAGAATTTTGTTTTACATAAAATCTCAAATGTTCCCTGGAACATTTCTGGGGGAAAAAAAACAAACAAACAGTGGGTTTGATTGGAGAATAAAATCACCTGCCATGCTGGTCAATAGCAACTTCTGTTTGGTATCCAGGTGCCCTTAATTCAGACCTCACATAACAACCAATGGGTTTAATTAGATGAGAGAAATATACCTGAATTGGTTTGGCCTCTGATTTTGGTTAGCAAGCTTTCATGAAAGTGAGGGATACTTGTATTTCATTTTACAATCTGTAAAACTAAGAGAAACTTCTTGGTAGGAAATTTAAAGGTGAATGTAAAATATCTGTCAATAACATTTTAAAAGGAAAGTATCTATAAATCATAGGAATTATTTACTTATCTTAATTTCCTTCCTTGCTAGTTGTTCCATCGACTCTAGAAGCCCAACACTTGGGTTGGTTTATTTTAAAACTGCAGTGTACGGATAACTTTGTGAGTTAAATTTGTCTTTATTCATTTTACAATCTAGCTCTATAGACACTTTTAAGTCCTAAAAATTAAACTTTATATCCAAGAAACTAATTTCCATGTTCTCTTCTATTTTTATCAGAACCCAGGAAGGAAGCAATATGAGCTGCGTGCAATGCACAATATTGTAGTGACACAGAGTTTGACTTGACAAACCAAACATACTGCATCTCTGGCTTATTTCATGGTCACCCTGATGGGTTTTCTCAGGAAAGAAATGAAATCCACATATGAAATTATCTTTCACTAATGGGAAAATTTCTAATTACCCAAAAATGTTCATAAAGTCTACCTAGTAGATGACAAATCAGTACTACCTACACTGGGGTAACTGTCCTACAGTTTTATAAAATCCATAATCTCCAGTTCTAAATGCTTATTATTGATCAGTAGTTTAATATCATCTGTCATATATTAAATGCTGGAAACGCCATAAAAATTTATTAGCATCGATAATGAAACACTATTTTAAAAAATATTGTGATAAAGTTTATTCTTATGAATGTGGTTAAAAAACACTATACTTTTGGAAGTGAATTGTAATTTCAAACTAGAGATTCAAATATTATATAATTGGACTGTATCTCTCACTCTAGAAGTAATGTGTGTGTGTGTGTACAAGCAATATTTTTTTAAAGTAAAAGAATAAGAATTGTACATGTACCATACCATAGGCCTAAATTTGAGAGGAATAATTCAACAAACATATTTTTTTCACTTAGCTGTCAAGTCTGTCACCTCATTCTTACTTGGCTGATCCTCTTTTGATATTAAACTCTGTGGTTGTTACACCGACAGTTTCTCTAAAATAAGCTTCTGTTTGAGATGTTATATCACATCGAATTAGCAACCAACAATATGACTTCCGGTGTGTCAAAGGCAGAGGAACAAGGCACTCAGCATTGCACAAGGTGATACATCAATAGAAAAGGTTTGTAAACTTGTTAAAAGATTTGAGATTGTTTTAAAGTAAAGAGATCACATTTCATAAATAACTTGTAACTAACTTATACAAATAGCTAGTGCTCAAAAAGTTTCATGATGCAAAATAGGCATTTCAGAAGAAAACTGATTTTTAAAAAATAATTCAACAATTTTCTAGATTAAGGTCAATAAATTAATATACATCGTCTTGCATTCTTTAACTATTAAGAAAACACATTTACTACTCTACAATATCTTTACTTGAAGACCTGAAACAATCTAACACCTTTCTAATGGTGTTTTCCAGGTAAGACAATCCACAGTCTTGAAACTACTGTGACGGAAATGTTATCTTTAAGAACAGAATTGTTTTTCTGTTGAAACTCAAAAGTTTAGTCTCTTGAAAAAATGAATTCTGCATTTATCAGGAAGGACTGAGATTCTGATGGAAGTTTAACTTACTCAGGACAATTTCAGGAACAAACCCCCACTATCATACGTGAGTTCTTGAATATGTGAGTTTTCTTACGTCATCTGATTTTGGTTTTTATTTGCACATTTTAAAATGGCAGGTTATATATCTGTCAGCCTCTTTGCTCCTTTTCTTTTCGTCCCAACATTTTTCTTGATGGGAAGGAGATATAAAACAACCCTACAGAAGACGTAACAATATGTAGATGCACTGGAAAGTGACGGGACAGCCCAAGTCCAGTGTTTCATTCTGAACTGCGACACTCCATGATTTCCCAATATCCTGATTCTACATGTACTTTCAACAATCATTTACAGGACTTCAGAAAATGGTATCTGCAAAGGGCCCAGCCAATGAAACGGAGAAGTGGTATTCTTCCAACATCACAGAGTTTGCCTCTATAAAAGTGTATAAAACGCTGAGTTTTAAAAAAGAAAGAAAGAAAGCGTAAAACTGATATATGGCTTCTGGCCTCTGGCCTGGAACCCAGGGGAAAAAGTGAAGTGATATAGACAACCAGCTCCTAGCTGGTTATGCTGATTAGGTTGTTGATCCAGCCAGATTTACTTTGCTTTCCTCAATCATGAAATGCTTGGAAAAGTCTTTGGAGTTAAGTCCCAAGTTCTCTTTTAATTTTCTGAGCTCAAAGTCATGGAGAATCTTGACAGTCATTAACTTTTCTCGCTTGATTCTCTCCACAACATTTTTTGGAACATCAGGTATCATCCAGGCCAACAGAAATTTAACTAAAAACACAATGTGCTAGAGGAAATATAAAGGAGAATAGACATTGTTAGAACTGTTGGGTGTTCAGCTGGAAGTCCTTACAAATCATTTATTTCACTCATGCAATCAACTGTGCTTGAAACATGAAGTACAAGGGCAAGCGAGAAGACATGGTCTCTGTTCTAGAATTTTCATACAAAGACCCAAATTAAACAAACAAACATTTACTTAAACAGGCAATTAGTGAAATTCAAGTTGAAGATGATTACCCCCATGATACCCCCTATCTGTGCTCCCTCCTGAAAACCTGACAAAATATTTGTAAGGGAATTAGACTCAAAAGAGTGAAGAAAGTTGGCAATGAAACTTGCAATTGGGGACATGGTGATTGATAGTGGAAACCGAAAAGACAAAAGCCAGTTTTGTTTTAGATCCTCAGAAAAGTTCAGGAAAGAAGGTACTAAGGACTTTTGGAGGCATTACTGTGGGATAGAGTTGCAAACAAGGGGATTAGTTAAAAATTTGTGTAAGGACCACTTGAATTTCCAGAGCCTTTCTCCTATCTGTATCTAGGTACTACCTCTCTGCATATCCCACCCTGAAGCAGCTGAAGAGTTCATTTTGTGCAGAAATTATACCAGAAAGCTGTGAACTCAGTGGGGCCATACATAGCTGAGGATGAGGATGTGGAACTATATTAAAAACAAAAACATGAAAAAGTAAAGTTCAGCATACCAAATTGTGAAATCCTTAAGTACCCTCTGCCTTGCTCAGTTCTCAGAACATAGGCAGCCATAAAATATCTCAATAGATGGGAGGTTGGAGGATTTTTCTCTGGGGAAAATTAACTAGTCTGTGAAAGCAAAACTATAGATACCAAAGTTTTATAGGTCTCCAATGAAAAGGTTGGCTCACTACCTCATCATGCTACAGTGAAACCCACCAAGTAACATCTCTCCTGCATGCACCAAAGATTATAATCAGCTTTTCACTGCCTCACTCTTAAACATGAGCAGAGCCAAAAAATATGGAGAAAAGTCTCTAACATGAAAGAAAAACAATGAAGTAAACAGGAACTAAGAGAAAACAGAGATAACAAAGGCAGCAAAAAAAAAAAAAAGTAGAATAAAAACAAAGATACTAATCCATCTCTTCATAGGAGAGAAAATACATGATAATTGGAATTCCAAAACAGGAAATACAATATCTGAATATGAGAAGTTTCAGAAAGATAGAAGGAAAAGTTTATCAAATAAATAATACAAGAAAAATTTCTCAACTTGAAGGGTATGTTTTAAGATCAAGGGACTCAGTGAGAGTGCAAAACAATGAATATTGTCCAATAGCAAGGAACTGTCTTTTAAAGTTTCATAGAAGTGGAGCTAGTGAGAGAATCCTATAAGCTTATTATTTCTAAAAATATATTGTAAACAAAGACTGGGTCATCAGAATGGTATTGCGTTTTACAACACAAATGTCTTCAAAATTTCAGGAAAACCTAAATAAAGTTAATTAAAAAATTTTCGAGGGAAAAACTTTCAATCTTGAATTCTATTCCAAATAATCATGTGTAAGGAAAGAAAATAAATTTTCAATAATCAAGTTCTCAAAAATTGCCCACAATTTTCCTCAGAAAATTACTAGAAGATGTGCTTCACCAAAATAAGCCATTAAACCCAGAATGAGAGGTACACAGATTGCAGAAATTAATAGCACTCGACAGAAGAGAGGTGAAGACCCAGGATGATGTTAGGTTAGAGCCTGGGATGATTATAAAAAATTGATAAGAATAATAAATAAAAAAAAATTTAAACAAAGGAATTCCTAATGCAATTTAGTGGACTAAAAGGTGACCCAAGCTTCTGATGGAATGAAAGAGTGACAAATTCATAAAGAACAAGAGACAGAGAGAGAGAAAGAGAGAGAAACAAAGAGGAAAAAAAATATTATAATAAGGGAAATATATGAAGAGTAAAATACATGAAACAGATATGACTAATATTTATAAAGCCATAATTTATAAACCCTATTGTACTGATCTACAGTCTCTCACTCAAAACTCTGATGGACAGAAATATTTCAGAATTGAGATAATTAAATATTAAAAATATGTAATTTAGTATATAAACCATATATCAGCAGGGTCTGAAGTGGTACTTTGTATCAAACACTTAAATATTTCTGCAGTAAAATAAATGGTCACTCTACAAATAGCCTTTTGTTTTGTTTTGTGAGAGAGTCTCACTCTGTTGCTCAGGCTAGAGTGCCTGGCATCAGCTTAGATCACAGCAACCTCAAATTCCTGGGCTCAAGCAATCCTCCTGTCTCAGCCTCCCCAGTAGCTGGGACTGCAGTTGGGCACCACTATGCCCAGCTTATTTTTTCTATTTTTAGTAGAGGCAGGCTCTCGCTCTTCCTCAGGCTGGTTTTGAACTCCTGAGTTCAAGCCATCCTCCTGCCTCAGCTTCCCAGACTGCTAGGATTACAGGCGCGAGCCACCACACCCGCCCTACAAATAGCCTTAAATCATACCAGATTGGGTATTGCTGCTAATTAAGTTGCCAAAATACTTTATATTTTCTGAGGTTTGGGATTTCAGAATAAGAAATTATGGACCTATATAAACAAAAAATTATACTGTCATTACATCGAGAGGTAAGAGAAAGATAAAGTCTCAGTTTGTGTATGTGCAGAGGTATGTGTGTGTGTTTGTGTGTGTGTGTG